>BROF01004204.1:98173-109154 GCA_024346535.1 Eptatretus burgeri | reverse complement strand
TCTCTCTGTCTCTCTCTGTCTCTCTCTGTCTCTCTCTGTCTCTCTCTGTCTCTCTCTGTCTCTCTCTGTCTCTCTCTGTCTCTCTCTGTCTCTCTCTGTCTCTCTCTGTCTCTGTCTGTCTCTGTCTCTGTATCTATATCTCTGTCTCTCTATCTATCTCTATCTCTGTCTCTCTATGTCTCTTTCTCTGTCTCTATCTTTGTCTCTATGTTTGTCTCTGTCTCTGTCTTTGTCTCTGTCTCTATCTCTATATCTAAATCTATATCCATCTCTGCCTCTATCTCTATCTCTATATCTCTGTATCGAGATCTGTCTCGATCTCTATCTCTATATCTGTCTCTGTCTCTCTCTATCTGTCTCTGTCTCAGTCCATATCTATCTCTATATCTCGATATCTCTATATCTCTATATTTCTATATCTCTATATCTCAACATCTAAATCTATCTCTGTCTCTATCTCTGTCTCTACCTCTGTATCTCTATCTAAATCTATATCTATATCTGTCTCTTTCTCTCTCTCTCTGTCTCTGTCTATTTCTCGATCTCTATCTCAATATCTCTCTCTGTCTCTGTCTCTGTATCTAAATCGAGATCTGTCTCGATCTCGAAATCTCTGTCTCTATCTCTCTCTCAATCTCTATCTTTATCTCTATATCTTTCTCTGTCTCTGTCTCTATATCTATATCTGTCTCTGTCTCTATCTCTATATCTGTCTCTGTCTTTGTCTCTATCTCTGTCTCTGTCTCTATCTTTATATCTGTCTCTGTCTCTATATCTTTCTCTGTGTCTATATCTATATCTGTCTCTGTCTCTGTCTCTATATCTGTCTCTGTCTCTGTCTAACTTTATCTCAAAATCTCTATATCTCGGTATTTCTATGTCTCTGTCTCTCAAAATCTCAACATCTAAATGTATCACTGCATCTAAATCTACCTCTGTCTCTATCTCTATCTTTATCTCTATCTCAGTCTATGTCTGTGTCTCAAAATCTATATCTGTCTCTGTCTCTATATCTGTCTCTGTCTCAGTCTAAATCTATCTCTACATCCCTCTATCTCTTTATCTCTATATGTCTCCATCTCAACATCTAAATCTATCTCTGTCTCTGTCTCTGTCTCGAAATCTCTCTCTCTCTCTCTCTCTCTCTCTCTCTCTCTCTCGCTCTCTCGCTCTCTCGCTCTCTCGCTCTCTCGCTCTCTCGCTCTCTCGCTCTCTCGCTCTCTCGCTCTCTCGCTCTCTGTTTCTGTCTCTGTCTCTGTCTCTGTCTCTGTCTCCAAATCTATCTCTGTCTCTGTCTCCAAATCTATCTCTGTCTCTGTCTCTCTCTATATCTCCATATGTCTCTATCTCTATCTCTATATCGAAATCTATATATCTCTCTATCTATCAATATCTCTCTCTGTCTGTCTATATCTCTATATCTATCTATATATCTATCTATATCTCTATATCTCTCTATCTCTGTCTTTATGTCTCTGTGTCTCTTTTTCTCTATATCTCTGTTTCTCCATATCTCCACATCTAAATCTATCTATCTCTCTGTATCTAAATCTCTATATCTCTCTATCTCTGTCTTTATGTCTCTGTGTCTCTTTTTCTCTATATCTCTGTTTCTCCATATCTCCACATCTAAATCTATCTATCTCTCTGTATCTAAATCTCTATATCTCTGTCTCTGTATGTAAATCTCCATATCTCTGTCTCTGTATCTAAATCTCTATATCTTTGTCTCTGTCTCTATATCTGTCTCTGTCTCTGTCTCAGTCTGTATCTATCTCTATATCTCTATATCTCTTTATTTCTCTATCTCCATATGTCTACATCTCAACATCTAAATCTATCTCTGCATCTAAATCTATCTCTGTCTCTATCTCCCTCCATATCTCCATATCTCTCTCTCTCTCTGTCTCTGTCTCTGTCTCGATATCCATATCTGTCTATATCAATATCTATCTTGATCTCTGTCTCGATCTCTATCTCTGTCTCTATATTGATATCTGTCTCTGTCTGGAAATCTGTGTCTGTCTATCTCAAGCTCCATCTCCATCTCTGTCTCTGTCCATCTCTATCTCGATATCTATCTCTGTATCTCGATCTAAATCTGTATCTGTCTCTGTCTCTGTCTCTGTCTCTGTCTCTGTCTATCTCTGTCTATATATATATATATATATATATATATATATATATATATATATATATATATATATATATATATATATATATATATATATATATATATATATATATATATATATATATATATATATATATATATAGATATATATTTATATATGTCTATCTCTGTCTCTGTCTCCAAATCTATCTCTGTCTCTGTATCTAAATCTTGACATCTGTCTCTGTCTCTGTCTCTCTCTATATCTCTCTGTATCTCCATCTTTTTATCTATCTATGTCTCTATCTCTGTCTTTATGTATCTGTCTCTGTCTCTGTCTCTATCGAAATATCTCTCTATCTATCTATATATCTTTCTATATCTCTATATCTCTCAATCTATATCTCAAGATCTCTCTATTTATATCTCTATATGTCTCTATGTCCCTGTGCTTCTGTGTCTCTGCGTCTCTGTGTCTCAATGTCTCTCTGTCTCTATGTCTCTGTATCTAAATCTCTTTTTCTCTGTCTCTCTCTTGATATCCCTCTCTCTGTCTCCGTCTCCGTCTACGTCTCCTCCTCCGTCTCCCTCTCCGTCTCCGTCTCCGTCTCCGTCTCTGTATCTAAATCTAAATTTATCTCTGTCTCTATCTCTATATCTATGTCTCTGTCTCTGTATCTATCTCTATCTCTATCTCTTTCACTATCTCTATATCTGTCTCTGTCTCTGTCTCTGTCTCTATCTATATCTCTCTCTGTCTCTGTATCTAAATCTATATCTATCTCTATCTCCATGTCTGTATCTATATCTCTGTCTATATCTCTGTCTCTGTCTCTATATCTGTCTCTGTCTCCATCTCTGTCTGTCTCTATATCTGTCTCTATATCTGTCTCTGTCTCTATCTCGATATCTATTTCTATCTCTGTCTCCATCTATGTCTCTGTCTCCAATTCTATCTCTGTCTCTGTCTCGATCTCTGTCTCTTTCTCTCTCTCTCTATATCTGTCTCTCTCTGTCTCTGAATCGAAATCTATATCTATATCTATCTCTATATCTGTCTCTATCTCTATCTCGATATCTATCTCTGTATCTAAATCTATATCTATCTCTGTCTCCATCTATGTCTCCATCTATGTCTCTGTTTCTGTCTCCATCTCTGTCTCTGTCTCTATCTCTATCTTTATATCCGTCTCTGTCTCTATCTCTAACTCTATCTCCCTCTCTATCTATCTCTAGGTCTATCTCAATATCTGTCTCTGTCTCTATCTCTTTCTCGATATCTATCTCTGTATCTGTATCTCAATCTATATCTATCTCTGTCTCCATCTATGTCTCTGTCTCTGTCTCCAAATCTATCTCTGTATCTCTATCTCTGTCTCTGTTTCTATCTCTGTTTCTATCTCTATCTCTGTCTCTATCTCTGTCTCTCTGTATTTAAATCTCTTTGTCTCTCTCGTTCTCTGTCTGTCTCGGTCTTTGTCTCTCTGTATCTAAATCTCTTTATCTCTCTCTGTCTCTATATCTATATCTGTCTCTATCTCTTCTCTATCTCTTCTCTATCTCTGTCTCTGTTTCTATCTCTCTCTGTCTCTATCTCTGTCTCTATATCTATGTCTTTCTGTCTTAGTCTCTGTCTCTATGTCTTTCTCTGTCTCTGTCTCAGTATCTATGTCTCTCTATGTCTCTGTCTCTGTCTGCAAATCTATCTCTGTCTCTGTCTCTGCATCTAAATCTTCATATGTCTCTGTCTCTGTCTCAGTCGATATCCATCTCTATATCTCTACATCCAAATTTATCTCTATCTCTGTCTGTCTCTCTATCTCAATATCTGTCTCTGTTTCTGTCTCTATCTCTATCTCTATCTCTATATCTGTCTCTGTCTCTGTCTATTTCTGTGTCTCTGTCCATCTCTAAATCTGTCTCTATCTCTATCTCGATATCTATCTCTGTCTCTGTATCCAAATCTATATCCATCTCTGTCTCTATATCTCTCTCTCTATCTCTATCCCTATCTCTGTTCTATCTCCAAATCTATTCTACTGTGTCTCCAAATCTATCTCTGTCTCTGTCTCAGTCTCAGTCTCAATCTCAGTCTCAGTATCTATGTCTCTGTCTCTGTCTCTGTCTCTGCATCTAAATCTCTGTCTCAGTCGATATCCATCTCTATATCTCTATATCTCGACATCCAAATCTATCTCTATCTCTATCTCTGTCTCTGTCTATATCTATCTCTGTCTGTGTCTCTGTATCTAAATCTATATCTATCTCTATATCTGTATCTATATTTCTGTCTATATCTGTGTCTGTCTCTATCTCTATCTCGATATCAATCTCGATATCTATATCTATCTCTGTCTCCAAATCTATCTCTGTCTTTGTCTCTGTCTCTGTATCTCAATCTCAAAATCTGTCTCTCTATCTCTGTCTCTGTCTCTGTCTCTATATCTATCTCTATCTCTGTCTATGTCTCTGCCTCAGAGACTGAGAGAGAGACTGTCTCAATCTCTGTCTCTCTATCTCTGTTTGTCTCAATCTCTGTCTCTCTATCCCTGTTTGTCTCTGTCTCTGTCTCTGTCTCTATATCTCAAAATCTGTCTCTGTCTCTATCTCTGTCTTTATATCTATATCTGTCTCTGTCTCTGTCTATCTCTATCTCTATCTCCATCTCTGTCTGTCTCAGTCTCAGTCTCAGTCTCAGGATCAATATCTCTCGATGTCTCTGTGTCTGTCTCTGTCTCTGTATCAAAATCTATATCTATCTCTATCTCTATCTCTATCTCTGTCTCAACAGACAGACAGAGACAGAGAGAGACAGACACAGACAGAGAAAGAGACAGAGACAGATATAGATATCGATATGGATATGGATATAGATTTAGATTGAGAGACTAAATCTCTCAGTCTAAAATATCTCTCAGATAGATTTAGATAGATCTCAGACTAAATCTCTCAGTCTAAAATAGATTTAGACTGAGAGAGAGATTTAGATAGAGATGGAGATAGAGAGAGAGACAGAGAGAGCCACAGAGACAGACATAGATATTGAGATGGAGATAGAGACAGAGACAGATACAGATAGAGAGATAGAGACAGATATAGAGACAGATTTAGAGAAAGAGACAAAGATATCGAGATTGAGATACAGAGAGAGACAGAGATAGATTTAGATGTGGAGATATAGAGACATAGAGACATCAAGACAGAGAGAGAGACTGAGATAGATTTGGAGACAGAGACACAGAGACACAGAGAGAGAGAGAGACAGAGACAGAGAGAGAAAGAGACAGAGACAGATATGGAGACTGAGACAGAGACAGAGATAGATTTGGAGACAGAGACAGAGACATAGATGGAGACAGAGATAGATTTAGATACAGATACAGAGATAGAGAGAGACAGAGACAGAGATAGAGACAGACATATAGAGATTTAGATACAGACACAGAGACAGAGATAGATTTGGAGACAGAGACATAGAGAGACATAGATACTGAGACAGATTTGGAGACAGAGACAGAGACAGAGATATAGAGATAGAGAAAGAGACTGAGATCGAGATCAAGATCGAGACCGAGACAGAGACATATATAGATTTAGATACAGAGACAGAGATAGATTTGGAGAGAGACACAGAGACAGAGATAGATTTGGAGACAGATACATAGACAGGCAGATATGGAGATAGAAAGAAACAGAGACAGATATAGAGATAGAGATAGAGATAGAAACAGAGACAGATATGGAGACAGAGACAGATAAAAAGATCAAGAGAGAGAAAGAGACAGAGATAGATATAGATTTAGATACAGAGACAGAGACAGAGATAGATAGAGAGAGAGACAGAAACAGAGACAGATAAAGAGATAGAGATAGAGACAGAGACAGAGACAGATATAGAGAGAGAAAGAGACAGAGATCGAGATCGAGACAGATATATAGAGAGAGTTAGAGATAGAGACAGAGACAGAGGCAGAGACAGAGATAGATTTAGATACACATTGAGAGAGAGATATCGATATCGAGATGGAGATCGAGACAGAGACAGATATACAGATATAGAGATAGAGATAGATATAGATTTAGATGCAGAGACAGATATCGAGACAAATATAGAGATAGAGATAGAGACAGAGATAGACATGGAGACAGAGATAGATATAGATACAGAGATAGATATCGAGATAGAGATAGAGATGGAGACAGAGACAGAGACAGAGACAGAGACAGAGACAGAGACAGAGACAGAGACAGAGACAGAGACAGAGACAGACAGACATCGATATTGAGACAGAGATAGAGATAGAAACAGAGACAGAGACAGAGACAGATATAGAGATACAGAGACAGAGATAGATTTGGAGACAGAGACAGAGACATAGATATAGATTTAGATGCAAATTCAGAGATAGATATCGAGACAGAGACAGATAGAGAGACAGAGACAGAAAGAGAGTCAGAGACAGAGACAGAGATAGACAGAGACATAGATGGAGACAGAGATAGATATAGATTTAGATACAGATACAGAGATAGATATTGAGATAGAGATAGACAGAGATAGAGATAGAGATAGAGATAGATATAGAGATAGATATAGAGATAGACAGAGACAGAGATAGAGACAGATATAGATATAGATCGAGACAGAGACAGAGACAGAGATGGAGACAGATATAGATATAGATTTAGATACAGATACAGAGATAGATATTGAGATAGAGATAGATATAGATTTAGATACAGAGACAGAGATAGAGATAGAGATAGAGACAGAGACAGAGACAAAGACAGAGATATAGATACAGACACAGATATAGATTTAGATACAGAGACAGAGATAGATATAGATAGAGACAGAGACAGAGATCGAGATAGATATAGATTTAGACACAGAGATCGAGATAGAGATAGAGACAGAGATAGAGACAGAGACAGAGAGAGATATAGAGACAGAGACAGAGATACAGATACGGAGATAGAGATTGATATAGATTTAGATTCAGAGATAGAGACAGATTTAGATACAGATACAGATATAGAGATAGAGAAAGAGACAGAGATAGAGACAGAGACAGAGATACAGAGATACAGAGATACAGAGATAGAGACAGAGACAGAGACAGAGATACAGAGATACAGAGATACAGAGATACAGAGATACAGAGATACAGAGATACAGAGATACAGAGAGACAGAGAGACAGAGAGACAGAGAGACAGAGAGACAGAGAGACAGAGAGACAGAGAGACAGAGAGACAGAGATTGATATAGATTTAGATTCAGAGATAGAGACAGATTTAGATACAGATACAGAAACAGAGATAGAGATAGAGAAAGAGACCGAGACAGAGACATATAGAGATTTAGATACAGAGACAGAGACACTGAGACTGAGACAGAGACAGAGACAGAGACAGAGACAGACAGATATAGAGATAGACAGAGACAGAGATATAGACAGAGATAGATAAAAAGATCAAGATAGAGAAAGAGACAGAGACAGAGACAGACAGATATAGAGATAGACAGAGACAGAGATACAGACAGAGATAGATAAAAAGATCAAGATAGAGAAAGAGACAGATTTAGATACAGAGACAGAGATAGATTTGGAGAGAGACACAGAGACAGAGATAGATTTGGAGACAGATACATAGAGAGATAAAGATACTGAGACAGAGACAGAGACAGAGACAGAGACAGAGACAGAGACAGACAAAGATAGAGATAGAAACAGAGACAGATATGGAGACAGAGACAGATAAAAAGATCAAGATAGAGAAAGAGACAGAGATAGATATAGATTTAGATACAGAGACAGAGACAGAGATAGATAGAGAGAGAGACAGAAACAGAGACAGATAAAGAGATAGAGATAGAGATTGAGACAGAGACAGACATTGATATCATGACAGATATAGAGATTTAGATACGGAGACGGAGATAGACATAGATTTAGATTCAGATACAGAGATAGAGACAGATATATAGAGAGAGAAAGAGACAGAGATAGAGATCGAGACAGAGACAGAGACAGAGATCGAGATCGAGACAGATATATAGAGAGAGTTAGAGATAGAGACAGAGACAGATATAAAGATAGAGATAGAGACAGAGACAGAGACAGAGATAGATTTAGATACACATTGAGAGAGAGATATCGATATCGAGATGGAGATCGAGACAGAGACAGATATATAGAGATAGAGATAGATATAGATTTAGATGCAGAGACAGATATCGAGACAAATATAGAGATAGAGATACAGATACAGAGACAGAGATAAACTTGGAGACAGAGACAGAGATAGATATCGAGGCAGAGACAGAGACAGAGACAGAGACAGAGACAGAGACAGAGACAGATCTCGATTTAGATACAGAGACAGAGACAGAGACAGAGACAGATCTCGATTTAGATACAGAGACAGAGACAGAGATAGATTTGGATGTAGAGATGGATATCGACTGAGACAGAGACAGAGACAGAAACAGACATATAGAGATTTAGATTTGGAGACAGAGACAGAGATAGATACAGAGACAGATATAGAGATAGAGAATTATATAGATTTAGATACAGAGACAGAGACAGAGATAGATTTGGAGACAGAGACAGAGATAGATTTGGAGACAGAGACAGAGACATAGATGGAGACAGATATAGAGATAGAGATCAAGATTGACCGAGACAGAGACAGAGATAGAGATAGACCGAGACAGAGACAGATATAGAGATAGAGATAGATATAGATTTCGACACAGAGACAGATATAGATATAGATAGAGACAGAGATAGAGACAGATATAGAGACAGATATAGAGACAGATATAGAGACAGAGACAGAGACATAGACGGAGACAGAGATAGATATAGATTTAGATACAGATACAGAGATAGATATTGAGATAGAGATAGAGACAGATATAGACAGAGACAGAGACAGAGAAAGAGACAGAGAGAGACAGAGAGAGATATAGAGACAGAGACAGAGACAGAGACAGAGACAGAGACAGAGACAGAGACAAAGACAGAGATATAGATACAGACACAGATATAGATTTAGATACAGAGACAGAGATAGATATAGATAGAGACAGAGACAGAGATCGAGATAGATATAGATTGAGACACAGAGATCAAGATAGAGATAGAGACAGAGACAGATATAGAGATAGACAGAGATAGAGACAGAGAGAGATATAGAGACAGAGACAGAGATACAGATACAGAGATAGAGATTGATATAGATTTAGATTCAGAGATAGAGACAGAGATAGATAAAGATAGAGACAGAGACAGAGACAGAGAAAGAGATAGCGATAGAGATAGAGACAGCGAGAGAGATAGAGAGAGATAGATATTGATATAGAGACAGAGACAGAGACAGAGATAGATTTGGAGACAGAGACAGAGATAGATTTGGAGACAGAGACAGAGATAGATTTGGAGACAGAGACAGAGATAGATTTGGAGACAGAGACAGATATAGAGATAGAGATGGAGACAGAGACAGAGACAGAGAAAGACATAGATATAGAGACAGAGAAAGAGATAGAAACGGAGATAGAAACAGAGACATAGACAGATATAGAGACAGAGACAGATATAGAGATTTAGATACAGAGACAGAGACAGAGAAAGATTTGGAGACAGAGACAGAGACATAGATGGAGACAGAGATAGATTGAGATTGAGATACAGACACAGAGATAGATATCGAGATGGAGATAGAGACAGAGATATAGATACAGATGTAGAGTTAGAGATAGATATAGATTTAGATACAGAGATAGAGATAGAGATTTAGATGCAGAGATTTTGAGATTTAGAAACAGAGATATAGAGATTTAGACACAGAGATATAGAGATATAGATACAGACAGAGACAGAGATAGATATAGACAGAGACAGAGACATAGACATAGACAGAGGCAGATATAGATGTAGATAGAGACAGAGACAGAGACAGAGACAGAGCCAGAGAGAGATATAGATATAGACAGAGACAGAGACAGAGACAGAGACATCTGGAGATCTCAAGATCTCGAGATCTCGAAATATGGAGATATGGAGATATAAAGACAGAGAGATATATGGATATATTGGGAGATATAGATAGAGAGATAGAGAGATAGATAGAGAGACATATAGACATATAGAGATAGAGATAGATATAGAGATATAGAGATATAGAGACATATAGAGATGTAGAGATATATCGAGATAGAGATTGAGAGAGATGGAGAGATGGAGAGATGGAGAGATGGAGAGATGGAGAGATGGAGAGATGGAGAGATGGAGAGATGGAGAGATGGAGATATAGACAGAGACAGAGACGGATATAGAGACAGACATAGATATAGAGACAGAGATAGAGATAAAGACAGATATAGAGACACAGAGAGATAGATGGAGAGAGATAGATAGATAGATAGATAGAGAGAGAAAGATCGAGAAAGATCGAGAGAGATCGAGAAAGATCGAGAAAGATCGAGAAAGATCGAGAAAGATCGAGAAAGATCGAGAAAGATCGAGAGAGATGGAGAAAGATCGAGAGAGATGGAGAGAGATCGAGAGACAGATTGAGATGTTGAGATGTAGAGATAGAGAGATAGAGAAATATAGAGATATAGAGATATAGAGATAGATATAGACAGAGACAGAGACAGAGGCAGATATAGATACAGGTGTAGAGATAGACATAGATTTAGAAAGAGACAGAGATAGATTTAGATATGGAGACAGAGACAGAGACAGAGACAGAGACAGATATATAAACGAGACCGTTCACATATACATATATATACATATATATATATATATATATATACATATACATATACATATATATATATATACATATA
>BROF01004204.1:84892-96093 GCA_024346535.1 Eptatretus burgeri | reverse complement strand
CCCCCCCTTGAGCTGTCTTCCCTGGGTTTGAATCTTAACCGAGTTTTGAACTGTCATCGTAGTTGTTTTGCCTGCATGGCATCAGTGTGTGCCATCCTTCAAATTGACATTAAACTGGGCATCCCATGTCATCATTCGTTTGTGGATATTTGCGATCCCACAGTGTCCTTCACAAAGAGTTGGTGAGTTATCGCCGCCACCCTGGAATAAATTACAAATTCCTGTCCCGACTGAATGTTGTGCTGAGAAGGTATTGACAAATCATCCAGTGTCACCCATGCCAAGAAACTGCTTCGGTAGCACAAATATTATGTGAATTGCAGTACAAATCTCCTCATGGATGTGGATAATGGATGCAGGCCTTGACTCCTCCTCCTCCTCCTCCCCTTTGAAGGTCACTGAGTGACCAAAACAATGGGCCTGAGTATTGGCAGTTTTCCTGGTTGATTTTGCCACAGTATCTACTCATTTGCAAAGACCACTTTGGCTTGTGGGTTGTTTCAGCGTGCTGCCACGGCCATTCTTGGCCCTGACTCATTGTCGTATTGGATGGAGGAGAGCTACACACCGGGCTACGACGTCCTCCTCCACCGCCATAGCACTGCGGGCCGCTTGTGCTGTCGACCTTTGGTGGCTGCAGTGCTGGTCCTTGGAATCTTCGTTGCCACCCTACTGGCACTGCTCCCTGCCCTGTTGGCATTGCATCGCTAGTGAATACCCTTGACCATCTCAAGATGGACTATTTTTACATTCCTGCCAGAATGGTCTCACATTGGCTCCACACTTTGATGATCCTGAAAAGGGAACTATAAATATCACAAGCTTGAATTTTTGCCCTCTGGGGATCAATATGAAGCCAATTTGAATCGGGAAAATGAAATGAATTAATTAATGGGAAAGCACCGAGGAAGCTTTAAACGAAAGGCCTTAAATTTTGTTGTCATATCACAATGGAATTGCACATAAACTCTTCAATCATGGATCAATAAAATGCAGTCCTCCTTTGAATGTAATTTCCACATCAAGGAAACGTGACATTGACATGTTTCGATGAAACGTTTTCAAAGCTTTTCGTTGTTGTTCACTTTACATTGACCAACGATTCATCAAACAAGTCATCTTTCTCATGATTGACAAATAAGTGAAAATGTATCAGAATAGCTTTAAAAAGTTAAATACAGATGCATTAAAACCATGGGAACTCAGTTTGACAAGGACATGGGAGCTGTTTGTGACCGGGCTTGTTTAGAAATGACTTGTGGGACAAAGACATCAGTAGACATAAATGTCCCTCAACATTATTGGAATATTAATATACAATGCACAACAACATCTGGGTTTCACATGTCACAGGCCAATCTACACAATAGAATATTACAAGTGAATGTAAATCATAAAAATTCATTTACAACATGTTGCCTGCAAAAGGTACCTTGATACACAACCTCCCTCAACCACCGCAATAACCTCTTATGGAAACCATTTCTCATGAGATAAACATCAGATATGAAAAATGGGGTATTTCTTACTTCTGTCAAAGGTGTACGGAGGTGATGTTTTCTCATCGGTCTGTCTGTGTTTGTTTGTTTGTGAACAGATTGGATCTCAAGTTCTGGACGTTTTCAGCCGTAACTTTGTGGACAGGTTGGGTGTGTGGCAAGGATGAATTGATTCGATTTTGGTGAAGATCCGGATCTGTATCGGAGAATTTTTAAGTGATTCTTCATTGAGAGATGGGGCCAAAAAAGGTATACAGCGTGATATCTCAAAAAGTTGTGGACGGATTAAGACAAAATTTGGTGTATGAGTTGGGTGGGTGACGAGAACAAGCCAATTCCATTTGGGTTCAGGTTCGGATCCAGATCCGGCCTATCAATGGGATCAATCCATCCATTGGGACCATACTCTGTGCAGAGCGTTGCTGCTGCCTTAGCAGTCTCCTTTGCTATTGGGCGCAATCCTGGACGGGTCACCACTCCGACACAGGATACCAACAAGCTGTCACTCATTTTGCCAAACTCAGAAGGATGACAGGCAGAGTTAACCCCACCTGGTATCAATTCAACCACTGAGTGGGATTTGAACTCAGGATCCTAGGATCCAAAGCCCACCACCCTAACCATTAAACCAACACCAGGCAAATCAATGGTCTACAAAGCATACACCATTCAGCCTGGCAAAGGTATGCACTCCACCGTGTGCCATTCTAGTTGAAAATGAGATCACCCGCATGCCTCTTCTAAATGGTGCAAAAAAATTTTCAAACGAATATTATTTTTTAACCACAATGGGATCGGTTGGCTTTACGGAAATTGCACTCTTTCTCAATAGAAGATTCTCATATTTGTAATAAAATTAAATACACCATCATAATCACGTATGATGAGGGACAATTTATAAATTTTGGGAGAGATAAAAGCTCTATTTGGTGCAGATTTAAAGTTCCAACATTGACGACACAATTCCACATCACCAGGAAGTCTCCCACCTGTTGCGTATCTTTCACAAAAGCACTTCTGTGCTGGGATTATTTCAAGTCCACTTTTACTGTGAGGTCCAGGCTTTGCATCCAAAGAAACCTCTTCTCCATCACAGGCGAACTTCTCCGTCTCGGATGAGCTCAAATGTGGCTGTATCGAGCGGTCGGTAAGTTCCAGCTTTCTCATCAAGCAGATAAAGAGGATCCGTCACGAGAGTGGGGTCGAAGGCCTCCTTCACAAGGCGCACCTTCTTGTGTTTAAATGTGCTCGTCAACTCCATGGCATCCTATGTATGCAACATGAAAGAAAATAATAATATAAAAAAGCGGAAATGAGAGTCTTCCATATCAAAAGTCCTAAAAGTAACTATGGCATCTCAAAGTGTCGGAAGGTGATCTTTGACAAAATTGCGAGGGAGAAGTAGGAATGATCGAAAGCCGACTCTTGAGGAACAGAAGTCGGTCGGTAAATCTAAGCTCTCACCTTCATGCTAAGCTTCCTGCCTTTCGGGCAATGTGAGGTCGTTTTCAAACATTGGTGCACCACACAAAGCATGCCAGTAAAAGTTGGACTTCGACAGGGGATCACAGATGCTACTCAGGCCATTCTACCAGTGTAATCTCCGAAACGCTGTGTATGAGTTTGAGGTACAAGTTCATTGACTGGTCATGTGGAGGTGTATCAAATGTGGCAAGTTTACAATTCTACAGCATGTAAATTGTCCGTATACACAATAATAAAGGTATTGTTGTGATTGTGGGGTTACATGGAAGAATCTGATAGGGAATATAGCATTGTGTGGAGTTTCTTGGTCCGTGGGCGAGTAGGGGGAATCTCGATGTGAGTAAGTAGGGAATCTGTGAGCTTAAGTGCTTCGTGTCACCACACAAGGGGTGGTGCAGTGTTAATTAACCTTGGAAGTAAGAATAAGTTCCACAGTATGCGATTTCCCTCTGTGATTTTTCCCCTCTTTTTATATTTCAAGATCAGCAATGAAGGTGGGGAATGTGTTCCTGAAACCACAACAAATGGGCAGAAAGTCACGCCTTCAAAGGTTGACAACAAGCGAAGTCACGCCACGGAAGTTCGATTGATGAGCGTGACGTCAGAAGATGGAGCTGGCCGAGCAGGAGCAACCCCGCCTTGCTGAGTTTGGTGCGAGAAGGCCACGCCTTGGAAGCGGAGGATATATAGGCGTGAAAAAACAGAGGAAGGTTTGCTGGCGCATTGTGAGAGGCTTCCGACTACTTTATAGGATGATATATCAGTGCGATTGAGGTCAAAGGAAAGAGGTTGCGCATTTTAAGAGGAAGAAGGAGTTGGCTTGGCATTTTGGGACAGTCATGATCAGAGTGGAGGCATGAGGTGCATTGTTTGGAGAGGCGAGAGTGGAGCTTGAGCGCATGCCGAAGAGGACGACACGGCCATTGAATTCGTGTTGAGGCGGTTTGGCTCGCGTGGTGAAGGGAAACGCTGGCCTTTTGCTTCTGGTCGGGTCGATGAGGATGATCGGAGCACTCAAAGCCGTTAGACTGGGGCTTTGAGCCGTGATGTGGAGTGCCACTCGCAGATTGCCTCATGTGTGTTCATCCCTGATGTCCTTCCACACAAAACTTCTGCAGTTCCACTAAAAAACTTTGTACTTCTTCCACTCCTCCAAACCTTCTGCTTCTTCACAAAGTTGCTCATACTTGACCCTAATCTTCTCCTTGTTCTCTACATCAATGTTACCCCTACACTTCCACCATCTAATAATCTTCCAACCCCTGCTCTTTACCTTCCTCCTTTTTCCCATCCCACCACAAACACCACAGGCTTGTGCTCGGTGGTGACATGCTCTCCCACCACTAGTTTACAATCATTAACCCTCCACCATTGTCACTGCCTTACCACAACCAAATCCAGTTCTGTTCTATGCTGTCAACTCCAAGAGGTAATCTTGCAGCTTTCCTGCTTTTGAAGACTGAACCAGCTACGGCCATCTCATTCCTCACCATAGGCTTCACCAGCTCTTGACCTTCTCTATTCCTCATTACCCAAACAATTTTACCAACACATTCCCCTTCACCTGGCTCCACTACTCCCACATGTGAGTTAAAGTCCTCTGCAATGCACATCATCACCTCCAGCTGAACCTCTCCAGTGCTTCCCTGAATTCCGGCTTCTCAACCCCAGTCCTTCCCATTTGTGGTCCATTTTCTGACATAACACACCATTTGCCTTTGTATCACCACCCATACCATAATCATCTGTCCCTCTCATCCTTCCACTCGACCACCTGCTTGCTGATCTCTTCCAATACAATTATTCCCACGCCATTATGCCTTCCATCCCCACGTGCGTACAACAGCTTGTATTCTCCTACCATCCTCCTCACCCTGTCTCCTTTACATCTGGTCTTCTGCATGCAACACACTTCCAACCGCCTTCTCTGCATCAACTCAATCACCTCGACTCGTCTCTCTCCTCCATCGATCCCACGTCAAACCGCCGAGCCAGACCTCACATCTGAACCATTGCACGCCTGGCAGAGCCAGTAACATCTTGATCAGTTTGGAATGCTCTGCTCATCAATCAGCAGCACTGCGTGGGCTGACGTGCTGGACCTATAATTCCAGCCTGTTATCATCATCATCCTGTGTACGCGCATGCACACACACTGCTCTTTCTCCTATTGCTGCTCCCTTCTACCTGCCTGCCTCTCTCCCTCCAAACCCGACTCCTCTCCCCCACCCTCTAGGCACTCATCCCAACTTCCACCCCACTCACTCCCCTCCTTTTCCCTCTTCCCTCCCCTTTGTCCTGCTCTACCCCTCTCCTTAATACATTAAGGTCATGTCTATTCAACTTACAAGTAAATGTTTTTCACAAAAATCACTCGGTTCAAAAGCCACTCAGTTCAACCCTGAGCATGCTTTTGCAAATATGCTCCTCAACTTCCATGCTCAGACCTCCTGTTAGTTGGCTGGGTGCCCCGAGTAGAAATGAGGGATCTGCTCTGGTACATACTGACGGCATGAGGATCACACGGAGACACGAGGGATCGGCTCCGGTATGTCCCGATGGCATGAGGACTATGTGGAGAAACTAGGGAACGGCTCTGGTACGTGCTGACAGTGTCAGGACCCCGTGGAGAAAAGAGGGATCGGCTCCGGAATGTGCCGGCGGTGTGAGAACCATGTGGAGAAGCTTGGGATCGGCTCTGGTACGTGCCGACGGTGTGAGGACCCCGTGGAAAAACGTGTACGGTCTCGCCTTAATTTCTTCCTGAGATGTTGGCGCAGGCCTCCCGATAGGGTTCTCGCAGAGACCTGGTCATTCCAATCGGCCCAGTTATATTTGGAAAAAGGAAAATGTTTCCAAGCGATGGTGTCGCTGATACTCTGAAGAAAGCTGAACCGTGAGCTCAAGGGCCTCTTATTGCGGAAAGTCAAGGAGCCAGGTATTATTTAGCCCACTCTGTACTGACAAACGAGACACTTGTTCATGATCAGAAAATGGCCTACCAATTATGCAATATTGATGTGAGCAGAATTCTGACTTATGACGTCAAAGTTTTGGAGGAGTATTTCACCAAATGGAGACTCCGACCATCAAAAACTATTGTCACTGCTGTTCATTCCAGCATTCATCTGGCTAATGCCAAACTAGATGTTTCCTTATGTGGTAAGTCAGTCCAGAATAAACCACATTAGTGGGGTAACTTTGCTAAATATAGCATAACAATTGTGCATTTGTGAGGAAAGCACCAAATTTGGCACACAAGTAACCGAACATATTATGAACAGATTTGGATATTGGGCCATCTCAAATTCAGCCGCTGATGGCTGTGGCAGCCATTTTCCACTGCCATCAAAAATTTTGAGATGGCCCAATATCTAAATCTGTTCATAATATGATAGGCTACTAGTGTGCCAAATTTGGTGCTTTCCTCACAAATGCACAATTGTTATGCTAAGTCGCCCCACTACATCCCAAATATCTTGTCATCACTGTGGATCACAGCATGCATTACAGGAAACATCGAAAGAAAGAATACTCGAGTGAACCTTGTTATGATGATATGCTAGGTGGTCATATTTTGGACCATTAGCTGTGTGTTAATCAGCTGTCGGGATTCAAACCTTGCTTGTAATTGTGTATTATTCAAACCTTGCTTACCTTGCTTTAAAATGTTGCTTTAAATGTTCCAGGCTACCAATGTTCCATAGCACCCACTGTTTTTGGACAGCGCCCAACTGTTTTTTGGAAACTAAGCTCTTATCACCCTTCCTGTTGCTCTGTGGTGGTGTGCCCTTAGTGCGACCTTGGAGAGAACTGTGGAACTGTTCCTTCAGTGTATGCTGCCCACACATTCCTATTCTCAGTGATCACCAGAGTTTTGCCTTTGTTATCAGCAGGTGCTCGTGAAGGAGTGTAGGAAGCTTGGAAAGTTGTTGGTTTGTAAGACTTGCATATCTGAGAGTTGTGTAGGCGGCTTGGAAACTGTTGGGTTGCATATCTGAGAATTGACCGATTCAACTTCCCCTAGGGCCCCTAGGGAGGAGGGAAAGAAGCCCACTGCCACATTTATTTCTTTATTTCTTTATCCCTTAGCACACACTTTTAGTCCACACCCAGTTTTGCCTTTGTGTGATTATATATGTAATGGTTTTGAAGCATATTCTCAATGTGATTCGGGGGAGCCTGACTGAAGGGTCACTGAGTCACATTCCGCATGCGTGTGGTCTTCGGAAATAAAACGTGTAATTCGAGGATCCTCATCTGACTCTGTCATCTTACTCGGCCGAGTGGAGAGTCATAACAAACCTCATCCGTAAGCTTGCTGTCATGAGCTGGGGAGCTGGGATACACAGCATTCGTACTTCTACCCTCACATTAGTGTATTCCACTGCAGAGTACTGTGCACCTATCTAGGCTGCATGCAGTCACACTAAGCACCTTGACATTGTCCTGAACTCTGCATGAGAATTGTATCTGAAGTCAACCCCTCAACAGTATCTGAACACTGAAGTCAACCCCTCAACAGTGGCTCCTTGTGCTCACTAACATCGCACCCCTGGACATTCACATGCAAGCAAACGTCCCGAGCGTAAGTTCAGACACAATCCAATGCTGACCTTCCAATCCACTAAGAGCTACTGAACCCTTGAAAACTTTGAAGTCACAGAAGCCTTTCTGGCTTAGGGGACCTGCAGTGACCAATACTGTACTAATGATAAGGAGTTGTGGCAGCATAATGAGAAAAGGCATCAGTTTAAAAAAAAAAAAAAGGCATCATCAGTGAGAGACGCCAGTGGAGTGGTCTTGATCGACTGCGAACTCCACATGCAAGGACCACTCATAATATGGTTAAGTGGAAGCAAACTGATAGCCCAGAGTATACCTGTGGCTATAAAGATCAGACAGTCCGACATGTAGAGGAAATTCAGCAGGTCCTTTGCATAACTACATTCGGCCACTAATGCAGCAATCATATGGCTCTCATGACTAGATAGATCTTCAATCATAATTGCATACAACATCATACAAAATAAGAAAAAGAAGCGATGGGTAGCTCGTCTCAAATGAAATAGGAGGATAGAAAAGCTTCCTGCTTTGTCAGGACCAGAGCACCAGGCAAAGACCAAGTAAGCCTCTGCAACTTGCAGAATGAGGCACAACCTTTTAATAAATTATGGGAATGGTCCCAACTCAGGATATATATTTCCATGCAAAATAAATGCTGGTCATACGATACCTGAAGACGGAGAAATCGTGGCCGTGCATAGGTGGGAAGGTAATGGCACACATGGGTACATAATGCGGTCGCATCCAATTTCTCGTCCGGCTTCAGCACCAGAGCAGCCATTCCGATCTTTCCTTCGTGGCCTGCATTTCATAACAATGTGCTCACATAGAAAGTACACATAGGTCCACATAAAGAAACACCACACAGGCTTTCAAAGAAAAGAAAATAAACATTAAATTTATCGGTGAAAAGGTATTGGAGGAAGAAGGCATAAAAAGGATGGCCAAATATGGACAAAATTGACGTTTATAGCACAGGTTGTAATAAATAAATAAATAAACCTCCATCCTTTTACATAACAACACTCATTCATCTTAAACGTGCTGTCACCACATTTCTAACCTTTAGAGTAAGAGGTCAAGCATGTGGTTACAGTCACATTATTTAGTGATGTCTGGTATCAGGTTGTTCTGACAAGATGGTGTAGAAATAACTTTGAGCTGTCTAGTCGAGGTTTGATTCCTGCCCTGAATATAAACTGTCAGGTTGGTGCTTCACAGGTAGAGCTTGGTTGCATCACATGGTGCACCATCCCTCAGATAGACGTTAAACTGGACATCCGTCTGCCGGCATTAGTTGGTGGACATCAAATATCGCGGAGCGGTGTCCTTAGCGAAGAGTAGACGAGCCATCGTCGGCACGATGAACAAATTACAAATTCCTTCCCTAAACTACAGGGGGCACTGCATCAGCGGCAAAGACTCAGCCAGTGATGTTACTCGGAGCCATGCGCTGCATACGAAAGAAGAAGGAACATCTATTTGTGAACGTTACAGGTGTTCTCAAAAGGACTTGACATTTTGTACCAGGCCATAGCTGAATTCAAAATTTATTCGAAGACCACCCACTGAGGGTCAAAGTGCACAAACGTCTTTCTGGTGACGTCACCATTTCCACAATGTAGGTTTGATCCCATTCAGAAAACGATTCCACCCAAACAACACGAAACCATTTGGGGTCTTTTGGGGTTATTACCAATACACCAGGCCCACAAAATCCCATTCCAAGGAAAGTGTTTACTGGAACTGAATGTACAAGCCAGGTTAAAAATCGGATCCGGTAAAGGCCTCAAAGCAGGAAACAATTAGTTTAAATCCTTTTCAGGTCACCAAAAGGGCCATCCTAGCCTCACCTGGAACGCTGACCCCATAGACGTTAGCTTCCTGCACGAAACTCAACATAGCCAATATGTCTGCCACCTCTGTTGTGGCGACATTCTCACCCTTCCACCTGCAATAAATGAGGAGAAAGACCTATCAGTAACACAACGACATCAGTTCACTTCCTTACTCAAATGATGTAAATATTTGCAGAATGAAAATCTTGGCACTCAGCAAGAGTCCGACATGTATAACCGAGTTTGCCGGTAAGTTGGTAGGAAGTCTAATCAAATGGAAGACCAAATACTGCATTGGAGTGATCAGAAGGAACCAGAATCAGTAAAGAGCAATCAAGAGGAACCCAGATAGGATTCGGGTTTCACGCCACCACCCTCAAACCCAACCAGGCGCAGCCAAGTGAGTATTACAAAAAAACAAAAATGTCTGCAAGAATTCACTTCTCCTTCAACAGATACATATGTACTGTGGACTAAGACCTTTAAACAAACTGTGGACTCTGATTTGAGTGGCGGTGAGGTCATCGTTAACGTTAATAATTGGGGCCTTGTAACCACTGCACTGGTTGCATATCAACCACTGTTGCTTTGGAGACATCTGGATTTAGTTCGGGTAGCACGAGGAAAACCAATTGAAGTTTAATACAATTGTGAAACAAAACCGGCCTTTCACCTGATTTTGTGGGCCGTATGATGTTTCACATCCCCTTCCGCACATGTGGGTTTAGTTTTAAAATGGGCACTTCTTGGTATCTCCAAGTTAGCGGTTTATACAAGGAAGAATAATGCAGGAGAAAGCCATCACGCCCACGCATTTCTGCCAATATCCATGAACTCCATTAGTCTCGATGCATGTACGTACTTGTATCCAGTTTAAACCGAACTACTGTACGTTTCTGCTGCTATTTCTCAAGGATCTTGGTATTTCTCAAGGCAATGTGCAGATATGTCCTGCCTCTTTGCCCATCAAAGGATGATGGGGGGGGGGGGGGTATTCACTCAAATATAAAGTACAGATGAAGAGATCAACACCATAACCTTCCAAATGGCAGTCAAATTCACACCACGTCTATCAGCTTTGTAACCCAGTGGTTGGTTGTATGCAGGACCTGGCTGCGGGTTTGTGCCAGTTCTTGCAGGGGCACGGCATTGTCACCGATGCAGTGCCCCCTATAGGTTAGGGCAGAAATTTGTGATTTGTTCAGGGTGCCGGCGATAACTCACCCACTCTTCACGAAGGATACCGTGGGATCTTAACGTCCACCAACTAATGCTAGTAGACGGTATCGAAAGGTTGTGTTTCTTCAACAATTAGTCCTCATCGTAGTTTCATTCCTCCCACAAGTCTCCATCTTTGTAAAGGTGTAAAGTACCTTTGCAATTACTTTTGGGTAAAGGCTCACCTGAACGTGTCGCCAATACGATCGTTAAAGTACAAATAGCCATCGCTTTCCTGCACAATTAGATCGCCAGTGTTGAAATAGACATCGTCCGGTCGGAAAACACCCCGGAGCAACTTCCGCTCCGACAGGGACTTGTTACCGATGTAGCCAAAGAAAGGAGCCAGGCGGGTTACTGGAGCAATGAGTAGACCAGGTTTTCCTGTGGAAAAGGAATCAGTTTTGTTTTAGATGAGTACTTAGACCCCTCTACATAAACAGACCAAATGAGAACTTCCAAATCATAATTGGAGCTCCTCTCTCTCCATCCACACCCCTCCCCCCCAAAATCATAATTGGAGCTCGGCTCTCTCCATCCACCCCCTCCTCCAAATCATTATTGGAGCTCCGCTCTCTCCTTCCTACACACCCCT
>BROF01004204.1:56094-79580 GCA_024346535.1 Eptatretus burgeri | reverse complement strand
AAAAAAAATCGAAACACCAACAGAATGTCACTTCGGGTATTGGGCCACATCATGCATCCAGGAAGGCATGGATATGACATGGCATGGAGTCAAGAAGGGTCTGGAATTGTTTTGCAAGAATTTGGCACCATTATTCCACAAGAAAGTTCTCCATTTCAAATCAATTTGATATGCCTGGTGTTGGCTTAGTGGTAAGGGTGGTGGCTTAGGATACGAGGGTCCTGAGTTCAAGCCCCGTTGGCCGCTGAATTAATACACCAGGGGGTTGACTCAGCCTGTCATCCTTCCGAGGTCGGCGAAATGAGTACCAGTGTGTACTGGTTGAGGTCACTTCATCAGCGATACAGTCGCGCTTCCAAGAAATGATAGCTATCCCAGCAGCTAAGCTGACATACGCAAGAAAAAGAAGAAGTTAACTTGATGGAGGTGGAAACCTGTCTCAGACTGTGCTGTATCACGTGATTGGGTTTTCGTACATCATGACTCGCCCGCTAGGGCTGGCAGGAATGTACATCAGGACGCGCAACAAAGCGGAGTTGATGCTAACACTCTTGCTTCTCGTGTTCCATTGCACCTCGTACACCACAGTTGGCTGACGAGGATGGTTGAAAACGGATATGTGCCCGTTTTCGTCGGAGACGACTTCGAATTGTTTTCGGAGCAATTGGGATGCTATTTCCACGCGAATGATGTGGTCGACGAGAGCAAACAGAAGTCGATCTTGCTCGCTTCGCTTTCGACGGAGCATTATCGACTACTGAGTGATTTGGTGGCGCCGGACAAGCCCCGTGATGACGGGCTGTCGTTTCAGGACATTGTGGAGAAGATGAAAGCACACATGGCGCCGGAGAAGTCATTACAGCTCGCTCGATACCAGTTCGATCGCCTCTCGAAAGGTGCAAAGGAGCGCGTCGCTGATTTCGTGGCGCGGATTAAGCATTCTTCCGTGGCATGCAAGTTCACGGCAGAGGAGCGTCCAGCTCGGCTCAGAGATCGTTTTATTGCTGGTTTACAAGATGCGGAGATGGTTTCAGCGGTTCTACGGCTGAAGGGTGAAGCCATTACATTCGACTCGGCGGTCGGCACGGCTACAGTGGTCGAGCAGACTCGCATGGATGTTCGGGCCATCATTGGCCACGCGGGGTCGCGAGCACCCCGGGACGCGCGCACCACCTTCGGTGCGGGTCAGACGTCGCCGTGCGGCCGCACTTGCGGCGAGGTGACCCTGCAGACGTGTTTGGGATGCGGAGGTCAACACCTGCGCCGTGCGTGCCCGTATAAAGGCACCGTGTGTTTAAATTGTCACAAGGTGGGTCATCTGAAGCGTGTGTGCCGTGGGGCGCCGGCCACCATTAAGGTCATGGACGGCGATGTGCGAGGCGACCCGGGGCGGAACCAGCGGCCGTTGTTGAGCCTGTTTTCAATTGGCCCGGCGGCGGCACGCCCGATGACGGTGGAAATCGAAGTGAACAAAACGCCGATCACGTTTCAGGTTGATACGGGAGCGGCTGTGTCGATCATCGGCGAACAAACCGCGCGTAGGCTCAACGGCCTGAAGCTTATCAGGTCAAACCTCGCGCTGTTTACGTACACCCGCGAGAAGATAACGCCAGTCGGGATGGCAGACGTGTCTGTGCGGTACCAAGGCTAGGTCATCACGCTTCCGTTGTACGTCGTGCGGGGGAGGGGACCGTCTCTCCTCGGCCGAGATTGGCTGTCCCGCATCAGGCTAGACTGGGCCGCAGTTCACCTTCTGCAACCCGTGCCGAGCCGGTGGGAGGATCAGTTGGAGAAGATTCTTCAAAGACATCAAGGTTTGTTTTGCGACGACCTTGGGAAACTCAAGGGCGTGGAGGCAAAGCTCTTCCTGAAGGAGGGGGTGGTTCCTCGTTTTTGTAAACCACGACCGGTGCCGTATGCCCTGCGGGACAAGGTCAAGGGTGAACTGGATAGGCTGGAGGCCTGTGGAGTGATCGAACGGGTGCCATACTCAGATTGGGCCACCCCGGTCGTCACGGTGCTGAAACCGAATGGAGACGTCCGATTGTGCGGGGACTTCAAATCCACGGTTAACCCGGGGCTCAGCATGGAGCAATATCCATTGCCGTCAATATGCACTGAAATATATGCGCGATTGGCGGGGAGTCAATACTTCATGAAGCTCGACCTGCGTGATGCATATTTTCACCTGGCGATCGATCCCGGGAGTAGCGAGCTTTTGACAATCAACACGTGTCGAGGGCTCTATCGATATACCCGACTCTGTTTTGGGATTGCTTCGGCCCCAGCCTTGTGGCAGAAAGCTATGGATCAGGTTTACATTGGCCTGCCCGCTCAGACCTACCTGGACGATGTGCTCATTGCGGGGAAAATGGCGGACGAGCACCTTGCGAACATTGCCCAAGTGCTGACAAAGCTAGAAGCGTGCGGCCTGCGCTTAAACAGGGACAAGTGCGCGTTCTTCAAGCAGCGCTTGGAATACCTCGGGCATATGATCACGCCGGAGGGGCTGTTGAAAGGTCCTCAGAAGGTGGAGGCGATTCAGCACATGCCACCGCCTCGCGACAAGACGCAGCTGCGCTCGTTCATTGGTATGGCCCAGTATTACCAAAGGTTCGTGCGCGGGCTCAACTCACAACTTGCGCCGTTAACACGGTTGCTCAGGAAGGAGGAATGCTGGGCTTGGGGGCCTGCACATCAGGCGTCGTTCGACCACGTCAAGCGGCTGCTCACAGAGGATACGTTCCTCGTGCACTACGAGCCTGCGCGTCCGCTCTTATTGGCATGCGACAGCTCTGCATATGGCATCGGGGCAGTGCTCTCCCACAGGATGGACGATGGTTCCGAGCGGCCTGTTTGTTTTGCATCCCGGACCCTGTCCACAGCAGAGCGCGGATATGCCCAGATGGAGCGCGAGGCTCTCAGCCTCGTCTGGGGTGTGCGGAGGTTTCATCAATACCTGCTGGGGCGGCATTTTACTTTGCAGATGGATCACAAACCGTTTAATTCATCCTGAGACACGAACGCGGGGTACCGGTGGTAGCGGCCGCGCGAATACAGCGGTGGTGTCTGTTTCTTGCTGCTTACGATTATGATATTCAGTTCCGAAGCACCGACGAGCATGGTAACTGCGACGGGCTCTCCCGCTTGCCGTGTGCGGAGGGTCCAGCTGCGTCTGAGTCGGCCGACCGGGTTGATGTGTTCACGCTGGGCCAGGTCCAAAGTGGGCCGATTACGGCCAGACAGGTCGCGGTGGAATAGGCTCGTGATCCGGTGCTCGCCCGTGTCGTCCAGGCGATTTCTACGGGGAATTGGAGCGATCTACCTTCGACACCGGCATTTCAACCTTTCACGTCGCGTGCATCGGAGCTGTCGTTGGTCCAACGGTGCGTTATGTGGGGAATGAGGACGGTGATTCCACCGAAGTTCAGGCAGCGGTGTTTGGAAGAACTGCATGTCAGTCACCTTGGCGTCGTGAAGACCAAGAGTCTTGCTCATAGCCTGTTGTGATGGCCGGGGTTGGACAAAGACATTGAGCAGTTGGTTAAGCGTTGCGCCACGTGTCAAACAGATGCTGATAACCTGCGTCGAGCCTCAGCGCTATGGCCGACCCCAGCCAGAGCCTGGCAGAGGGTCCTTGTAGATTTTGCGGGGCTGGTTAATGGCAAAATGTATTTGATTGTGATTGATGCATTCTCTAAATGGCCGGAGGTTGTAGTAATGCAGCATACATCAGCAAACATTACAGTAGAGAAACTGCGGACGATCTTTGCTAATAAAGGATTACCGGAGATCCTGGTCTCTGATAACGGTCCGCAGTTCATCGCAGGTGTATTTGATGAGTTTATGCGTCAAAATGGTATTCGACATCTAAGGTCCGCACCGTATCATCCTGAGACAAATGGGCTGAGTCGTTTAAGATGTTGAAACGGGCTTTGCGCAGGGGGGGGTGTTGCACCTGTCTTTTTGTTGCATTACACCTGTGTTGCACCGGTGGTCGATGTCTTTTTGCTTCATTACAGGAACGCGATTCATCCTGTCACAGGTGATTCGCCCGCCATTCGTCTCTATGGACGGCATTGCGGTCCAGACTGGATTTGCTGCGACCTGGAGGGTCGGGGAGTGGGACGGTGTCGCGTCCGACACTGCTGCGCGGTTTCGATGTGGGACAGCGGGTAATGGTACGCGATTATTTCCACGGTTCCAAATGGGTGCCGGCTGTGGTCTCTGTGGTACTGGGGCCAGCGAATTGCATGGTGCGGACTGATGGACCAAATGCATGATCGCTGTTCAGCGTCACCCCCCCCCCCGGGCCGAACGATGTGGGACCCCCACCTGTAATGTCGCCATGGCCAGAAGTTGTATCGCCAGAGCCGGATGTGCCGATGCCCAGGGGGTCTTCACCTGATTCAGTCCTGCCCGGGGACGTCGGGCAGGCTGATCGGCCGGGGGTGGTTGTTATTGTGGATGGCGCGAGTTCGGCGAGGGTGTCACCTCGACCGAGCCGGGAGGCGTCTGAGCCTGGGCTGTCTGGCGGCGCTGCCCGTCCAAGGTGGGTCAGGGTGCGGCCGCGGTACTTGGAGGATTATGAGTGTTGATTGGTTTCGGTTGGTCATGTTATGATTGTCCTTTCATCATTTGACGAGGGGAGGAGTGTGTTGTGTCACGTGATTGGGTTTTCGTATATCATGACTCGCCCGCTTGGGGTGGCAGGAATGTACATCAGGACGCGCAATAAAGCGGAGTTGATGCTAACACTCTTGCTTCTCGTGTTCCGCTGCACCTCGTACACCATAAGACCGCTCTCACGAAAGTCCCACAAGTGTTCTGTGGGATTGCGGTGATTGGGAGGGTAATGGAAGATGGTAAACTTCGTTCTCGTACTCCTCAAACCACCCGGTGACAACACATGGACTGGAGCATTATCGACTTGAAAGACACCCCTCCCAGCAGGGAAGAAATGCTCCATCATGATATGCAGATGATCACTGAGGACTGTAATGACTAATGGAGTGCGCTGCATCAACCCTTCCTTACAATGGAATAAGTGGACCCAGACCATGTCAGGGAAGCGCACCCCACACCATTATAGAATCCTGATAACCTTGTACTGTTGGTCCCAGGCATTCGGGACTGTGAAGCTCCCTGGGTTATCACCACACGAGTACACGTGCATTCGTCGAGAACAAGGTGAAGGCCAACTCATCAGACCATATCACATTTAATTCCTCCGCTTCTTGACAGTCCATTGCTTATGCTCCTTGCACCACTACACTCACAAACAGGCATTGCCAGTTGTTATGAGCACTGTGTGCATAGCAACCCAGCTATGGTATCCAATGCTGTAAAGTTCCCTCCTGCCCGTTTGACATACAGGATGCTCATAGCCCGCATTGAACTCCGCACACAGTTTGTCTGCCATTGCTCTCCTGTTTCGCTTCACAGTCCAGACGAATGCATTTACATCATGCTTGTTGAGCATGTGCCAACACTTACTATTACTCTCCAATAATGATGTCTTTCATTCTTTTTCCCAGGCTGGCATCACCTTCGAAACATGTAAGCAATTTCTGCAGCCTGTCACCGAAGCACCTGCTAAACACGTACCAACAATTACAACCCATTCAAAGTCACTGAGGTCACCTCTTGCAGCCATGCTGGCTCTTAATACTGGACTCGAGCCACATCTCGCATATATATATATATATATATATATATATATATATGTATTATATACAGTCAAAAAAGCCTGGTGTTGGCTTAGTGGTTAGGGTGGCGGCTTGGGATCCCGGGGTCCTGAGTTCAAGCCCCGTTGGCTGCTGAATTAACACCAGGGGGTTGACTCAGCCTGTCATCCTTCCGAGGTCGGCGAAATGAGTGCCAGTGTACTGGTCCCGGTGTATGCCCCGGTTGGAATAGGTGTACCATATCCCTGTGTGTCGTAAGAGGCGACCAGGGTTGGCGTCAGGAAGGGCATCCGGCCATAAAACATTGCCTCAAGAAAAAGCCAAACCCCTGCACAGCAGGGAAAAATGGCTGTAAAAACGGTCATTTTATTTATATTTATTATATACAGTCAACCCCCGCTTCATTGCGGTTCACCTATCGCACCCCCGGCTCATCGCGGTTTTTCCCTTGGAACACAACTAATTTTTTCTGCGGATTCCCCCGGTACATCGCAGTAATAATATATAAAATATAAATTATTTTTGCAGTAAATTATAACGCGTGGTGTTCGACCAGTCACACAATGCACGAGACAAAGTTTCGCTTGTGAACTTCGAATATTTTCTACATTTTTTCTCCAAGCTCCAAGATGCCACCCGAACGCCCTGCACCTTCTAAGGCCTCTGGCAAGGAACCGAAGCGCCAGAGGAAGGTCCTGGGACGCTCCAGAAGGTTAAGGTGCTCGATATATGCTTCAGGAAGGAAAAAGGTTTGCCGCCGTTGAACTGCTCGAACCCAGCACCTCAAAACCTACCAGACCAGACGAGTCGATCTCCGGCACCTCAAACCCAATCACTGCCAAACGGACCAGACCAGACGAGTCGATTTTTTGGGGAGGCGTCCGTTCATCGCGGATTTTCACTTAGCGCGGGGAGGTTTGGAACGTAACCCCCGCGAGAAACGGGGGATTACTGCATATATATATATATATATATATATATATATATATATATATATATATATATATATATATATATATATATATATATATTTACATATACACACACACAACGAGGAGACTGCCTGGAAGAGATTTGCATCCTTCACGCATCTGGCATGTACATGTGGTGGCCCCATACTTTGCATACATGTTGTACGGCCCATGCACCCTCATGTTTCAATTTTTTTTGTCCACTATTTCACTGAATGTAATGGTTCTATTTGTAATGCATATAACTTGCTCATCAATGAACATTCGATTACTGGTTTAAAAAAAAAGATTATCCATTGTTGGAGAGGAAGGAAATAAGAAGACAGCCACAGATGTCACCTTGCGCTGGGAGCAGAGGTATCGGCAGATCTCTCCTATGTACTGTATCACAGTCACGTTATGCTTGCGGCAGTCACTCCAGAAATGGCTTGCAGAGAACTTTTTGCGCAGAACCAGTGTGGCACCTGCAAAAGAAAAGAAAGAACACTCTTAGTAAATGAGGGGGAAAGACTTTGACAGTTCTCTTGGGTCTCCTCCTTTTCTATCTGAGGATATCTTTCAGGATTCCAATTATTCACGTTTCATTTCGAGCAGCTAATACGACCTGAAATATTGGGACAATACAGGAACTAATAAAAAAAATGTTTTCACTACCCAAGGTGATGCAGCCACAGAGGGCGATGATGGAGGCAGCACTATGGTAGAGTGGAAGGGCTGTATAGATCACGTCGTCTTTCGTGACCCCACACAAGTAAGGAACCCATGCACCACGCATTGCTCGCTCATGGGTGATGATGGCTGCCTTTGGTAGGCCTGTGTATCGGAATGGATGGAGCACACTTTGAAAATTACATCGTTAAGGTTAAAAAAAAAAAACAAAAAAAAGTACAACATGGTCCTCAATTGATGTAAAACTTAAAAAAAAAAAAAAACAAAGATCACATCATGTGCATGTTCATTAGAATCAATTTACTGATGTTTAACTTCTGAACTGAAACATGAATGATTTGCAAAATAATAATCTGCAGAATACAAGATGAAAGGACTCTGCTTTTTGTATATTTCGATGTACCGGCGATTTGCGTCACACCGTGGTCGAAAGATCTGCCAAAGAGGGCGTTATCCAGCATCCATCATGTGGACTTTGACCTTTTGAACCATCCAGGCACTCCCTCCCTCTGCAGCACCATTTTAATTTGACCTAACCAGGTTCAGCGAATGTTGTATGGCCCAGACTCAACATCACACCCTCCCTGGAATACAGACCGCTCCTTCCATGCACACGTGGAGTTGCACAATTCAGGACTGTCCCTTGAAGTACTGTAATGTATTAGCCTGTGACACTTGAGCAACACTGATATGCTCAATCTATGTGCAACAACTACAAACACGATGATTAAAAGTAGTCTTTCCAAGTCACGAAACTTGTAAAATCAATATTGCGGAGGTAATTTGCAATAAGAAAATGGCAGAGTCGGTACTGGGATACAATGCAGTCAATGATAGGTTAACATCAGCGAGGTTGAAAGTGAGCACCACCATCATTTAGATAGTTCTTCAATGTCTGCAGCAGATGAAGAAAATGTGGAGGAGTTTTATGGGAAGTCAGAGGAACTGGTAGAACAGGTGTTTGAAGGAGATGTCTTGATAGTTATGGGAGACTGGAATGCAAAAACTGGAGAAGCAGGAGCACCAGAGATGACATGAGAGCACGGACTTGGTGTCCAAAATGGGACAGGGGTCACATGCTGGAGTTTTGTGTGGAGAATGAGCTCATAATTGCAAACATATCGTTCAAACAACCCAAGCATAGACTGTACACATGAACTTCTCCTGATGGGAAACAGACATCAGATTGACTACATTCTAATTAACAGAAGATGGAGAAGTGCTCCGCAATCTGCCAATACCCTGCCAGGCGCAGACTGTCGGACAGATCATGAACTACTTTTGGCAGAACTACGAGTCAAACTGAGAAAAGTGTAAAAAATATCAAAAACTCTGACAGGATATGACCTTCGAAGCATATTATTGAAGCAATATGCAATAAATAAATAAATAAAACGTTTTGCAGAGCAGGACTTGGTTGACAGAACATCAAATGAATTGTGGCAAGAAGTTGAAGACATTGTGAAAGAAGAGTCCAAAAACAACATCTCAAAAGCAGAAAGAAGAAGAGATTAAAACCCAAGGTGTACCAAGAGAGGACATTAAGCGGCTCAACGCCGACAACCAACGACAAGCTGGGAAAGACATAGGTGTATTTTAAAGAGGGATGTAAAGAGATAGGAGGTAACAGAGCTGTTAAAACAACATACTTTTGAAAAATCAGAGAGATCACAGGAAAGTTTAGGTCTATGATTGGGGTCATAAGAGTAGAACAGGAAAATATCTGATAGAAGATACAAGTGAAAGTAAGATGGAAGGACTACTCCGAAACTCTACACAAATGAGATAGCAATATGATGGCAACCTTCGAAGAAAGAACACGAGCAAGAACCAGTAGTGATATAATATGAGATACGTGGAGCCACGAATGAACTGGCAAATGGAAAAGCTCCAGGTGCTGATCAAATTCCAATACAACTCTTTAAGGTAGTTTGGGAGGAGGCAATCAAAATTTTAACAGCTATCTGCACACAGATCTGGAGCAGGATTGTATGGCCTATAATGTGGAAGTGGTCAGTCTACATACCATTGCCAATGAAGGGGGATCCAAAAGAATGTTCAAATAACTGAATCATTGTCTTGATGTCACATGCCAGCAAGATATTACTAAACATCATTCAACACAGAATAGAAGAATTCATGAAGTGAGAAATCTTTTTCACAGCTGTGGATCCAACTTCCACATCCTCTGCAATCTCATTCTTCCCTTCAGGTCTTTAAGACAGCTGTTCATCATCACCTTAGGTTGTCCCCAATCCAAAACCATGATCTTTTCTACCCTTGTTAATCCCCGCCTCCCCCCAACCTCACTCCAATCCCTCCTCCTTACAAATTTCCAGTTTTCCCTCCGAAGAGTTTCCTTCTGCATCCACCTTGTCCACCCATGCATCCTCTCCTGCCTCCCCATTGTTTGTCCAAGTCTGCCTCGAGCTTGACCTTCAACTCTGCTGTTGTTCCCCCACCCCTCTTTGCTGTTCCCTTTGCCCTCTTTGCACGTAAACTGCATTACCAACTGTGCCTCTCCACATAAGCTGCATCCTCAACCGTGCCTCTCCACGTAAGCTGCATCAGCAACCTTTCCTCTCCATGTAAACTGTCACAAAATGTTCCTCTCCACGTAAGCTGCATCACCAACTGTGCCTCTCCATGTAAGCTGCATCACAAACTTCCCCTCTCCATGTAAACTGTGTCGCCAACTGTGCCTCTCCATACAAAACTGCGTCGCCAACTGTTCCTCTCCATGTAAGCTGCATTACCAACTGTGCCTCTCCATGTAAACTGTCGCCATCCTTGCCTCTCCACATAAGCTGCGTCGCAAACTGTGCCTCTTTACGTAAGTTGCATCAGCAACCATGCCACTCCACATAAGCTGTCACCAACTGTTCCTCTCCATGTATGGTTTGTCATCAAATGTTCCTCTCCACATAATCTGCATTGCCAACTGTTCCTCTCCACGTAAACTGCATCAGCAACCGTGCCTCTCCACGTAAACTGCATAAGCAACCATTCCTCTCCATGTAAGCTGCATCAGCAACCATTCTTCTCCATGTAAGCTGTGTCACAAACTGTTCCTCTCCACATAAACTGCATCAGCAACCGTCCCTCTCCACGTAAGCTGCATCACCAACTGTTCCTCTCCACATCAGCTGCGTCACCAACTGTTCCTCTCCATGTAAACTGCGTCACCAACTGTTCCTCTCCGTGTAAACTGTCACCAACTGTGCCTCTCCATGTAAACTGTCGCCAACTGTCCCTCTCCATGTAAGCTGCATCACCAACTGTCCCTCTCAATGTCACTCCCTCTCTTTTTCTTTAAGACCTGTTAACTGAACCACACGTGGCTGCAGATCTGGCCCCATGTTTGCGGTGACGTTAACTGTAGACCTCTTCAATGCATATTCACCCCGTACATCAGCCCCTTCGGTCGGGCCAATGGCTGGCTATCTCAATGCAGTTTCGCCATTCTTGCACATTTCATGACTTGAACTGCAACGCTCTCGTGTATGCAATGTAAAGACATCTAAACAGGGGATAACAACATTAAAAACACACAGCCAGGGGTTTGAATCAGGGAGGACAAAACACTCAGGTAGGGTAAGCAAATATCTTACTGTACATATATCCATTGCACAAATTGTATTGTACATCACACTCATCTGAACAAATGCTAAGAAATAACTATCGTTCTTCAAAGCCGTTTATTTTAACCTCTAAAGATCATTCCCACAACAATAACAACCACCAAAGGTATGCTGATGATACCACTGTGTTGGCAGAAAGTCAAGAGGACTTGATGAAACTGCTTCAAACAGTGAAGAAGGAAAGGTAAAAAGGGCTGTCTTTATTTAAACCTAAAAAAACGACTAAACTCTTGTGCACTGAAAAGATCTGTGTGTTCAGATTGTGAGACGATCACGTGGAAATAGTGTAAAGTTTCATCTTCCTGGGTTCTAAGATTGAGGAGAGTGCAAAATGTGGAGGAGAAATTAAGAGATGGTTAGCATTTGGGAGAACAGCAATGTCAGGATTGGCAAAGATGTGGCAAAACAAACCAAGAGGAGGCTGGTGAATGATCTGGTATTGCCAGTTTCAATGTATGGATGTGTCGTCATGGTCAATGAAAAAGAAAGAAAAGAAGAAGATTGACATTTTTGAAATGCAGTGTTAGAAACTAATGTTAAAAATCCCACGGACGACAAGAGGAACAAACTAATCAGAGCTTGAAAGAACGAGCCCATCATGTACATGAGAAGGGCCGATGCTAAAACAGAAACTGTCATACTTTTAGGCCGTGGGACGACCCTGTTTTCTTTCAGTTTCGTTCACTATCTCCGATGGACTACACAGATTTGACATTAAAAAAATGCATTAAAATATTTGAAAACCGAATATGGTTGTTCTTTTGGTCAAAAGTTGCACATTAGTGAGAAATTATCTATAAACTGGAACATTTGGAGAGGGCGGAAGATATGTTGACATTCTCACGGTATTCGCGATTGGTCTAAAAATAACGTGAATACACTGATTCACCAATCATATGCGCTGATACAGAGTACGCATGGGGGGACAAATACGGCACGGACGAGGTGGTTATGTGTGTTCTGCTGGCGCGCACTATATAATTTGCGTGCCGAAACAGACGCAGACCGCAAGTTCAACATGGAGTGTTGTATGCACGTCTGTTCGTCGCCAAAATCCAATATTTCATCGTTTTCCTTGAGCTCCTCGATCAAATTTAGGCAGTGTGCAGAGGGATGGAAGAATATATGTGGCATTTACGTGAATAAAGCAACTGGAATCTGGTCAGCTTTAGAGCTGGAGACGAACCCGACCGAATCTGTCAGACAATCTGAGGTTACACTTTGGCTACCATCGAGAGAGCTACCAACGATTCACTGACGTCTCGAAGCTTGGTTTAGCGGAGAGAGGACATGCGTCTCGAGCTCAACAATCTACCAGTCAAGAAGAAGGTATGTACATGTATTGCCGGTTGCCTATAAACATTCTTTAGTGCTGCACCTCTAATCTATATAAAGGCAACGATGCGAAATAAAGCCAAGCTTTAACTTGGATGTGACATGAATCGTGTGGCTGGAGTCTAAACTTAATGTTATTAAAAAATATTATTGGCTCAAATTTACACTGGTGAACTCTTAAAAACGCTGAGCGAGCCAGACGAGCTACTGAAGGCATCCAGGCAGTGAACATTCTTACAAGCAATGTAAAGGTTCCTTAATCATGGGCCCAACTAGGAGGAGCGAGTCAATTTCATCTGCACTGCACGGAAGATGGCACTGCAGAATTTTTAGGAGAAACCAAAGTGTTTTTGACCCACGGCAGTGAATGTCACTCCTCCTCTCTCAGCGGTGGTCATTTTTCAGTTGATGAAGTGAATGAACTGGCATGCGATCATGAAGAAGCAGATACTCGTTTACTTCTCCATAGCAAATATGTAGCGACTCGGTCTGAAAATGTAGTGATCAAAAGTCCTCACACCGATGTTTTCATTATTGCCATTGCACTGTGTACTGATGTTTCAGATGAAAGTAATATCTACTTCGAGACAGGGCAGAAAGTTAAGAGGATAATACATGTCAACAAGGTTGCAGAGAAGCTGGGTCTGCATAATACAAGAGCACTACTTGGACTGCATGCCTTTACGAGGTGTGACAGTGTCAGTTCTTTCTATGGGAGAGGGAAGGTGAAAGCCTGGAAGGTCATGGAGGAAGAGAAGAGTGGTGATACCTTCATCGCTCTTGGAAGAGAAATAACACCCTCTAGAGAAGTTATGTTGCAGCTGGAGTCTTTTACATGTGCTCTGTACTCGCAAAAGGAATGTACCTCTGTAAATGAAGCTTGGTATAGGCTTTTCAAGCTACATACCAAGACCCTGGAATCAGGTATGCCCCCAAATCAAGACTCGCTTCATAAGCATGTGCAGAGAGCTAATTTCCAAGCTGTTATTTGGAGGAGGTCTCTGATAGGCAATATGGAATTTCCTTCACCTGCTGCTCATGGCTGGAAGGTTGAACATGACAATCTTGTCATAGACTGGATGGACCTGGCTCCAGCTCCAGAGGAGATCCTCGAGCTCACACATTGCAATTGCAAGAAAGCAAAGTGTGAGAACAGGCAGTGTTCTTGCGTAGCACATGGTTCGACTTGCACTGACCTCTGCAGTTGCATAAATTGTGTTAATCAGGTACATGACAGTGATGACGAAGATAATCCAAGTAACAGTGACGAAAAGGAGGAAATAAATCTGCAATAGACCTCATTAAATTCTGTACTGTTTGATTAGAACACACATTTGGTGCAGACATTTGTATCACTTGAAATATTTATTCTGATGCCACGCTTGAAATACTAATCAATACAAACAATTACATCTTATGTCATTGTATGACTGAACAAAAGAATTACAAGTTGGGCAATAGTCCAAGAGCATGTCATATTTGTCATAGATTTTAAGTATTTGATACATGTGAAGATAACATGACTATTGGGATGTGGCATTCGTACTGTTTATTTAAAGTTAAAGGATAAGTCCCAAGTTTTTTCTATCTTTTGTCCTCATAGAGATGTGTAGTCCACCATTCATTTTACCCCACATTATTTTTTTATAGAATTATCACACCTCCTGTAAACAATTTTGATCATCTTGTTGAAAGTAACACTGGAAGAGGCTGATGACAAAGGAGGACCAAAACATGCAAAACTTGAGAGCAGGTTAAAGGGGCAAAATATGTGCACTATTCGACAGGTTTACTTCTTTTTGAGAATGTATTGTGATGGAAATCAAATTCCAGACAATTCAAATTACTGATGCTATGATGTCAGCATCCTTGGTCAAGAATATTTTTATTTCACAATTTAAAGTAATATTAAACATATTAATGACGTATGTTTCATCTAGTAATTGACCATTCTGGAAGCTGTATAGTTTCATTTTAGTAAGACAAGGCTTAGTAATGGTTTGGCCTTTTCTTTTAAATACTTTGGTATTCTGTGAAGTTAATAGGTGGATTTCCTGGTTATGGTTGTAGTGATATACAATATATGATAACAGTGCATCAGATTGCAGTTGTTAGGAGAGCAGAAGGGAAATTAACTCGCATACTTCGAAAAGTATATTGTAAATATTCACGCACCTGTAAATGATGCTTGTACATGAAACAGTACAAGGTCCTCAGAGAACTGAAAGAGCTAAATTAATTACCTTGGTACTGTGTATATAACAAAGCAGCTTTGTACTCTCTAAAGCAGTGGTCCCCAACCTTTTTATCCCACAGGCCGCATTCACTACTCCCAAGGATGTTGGGAGCCAGAAAAAATTGATGCATTTTATTGAGAAACATTTTCAGAGTCAATGAGAAAGTTGATGCATTTTTAATTTGAATTTTTTAATTAAATGTAATTAATTTTAAATTCTGCCACAAGATGCCGGAAGGTAAAATCAAATTGATTTGATTCCTCCCGGCGGTAAGCGGCAGTGGCCCGGCAGCGGCATTGTGCAAGGCTTTTCAGGTCACGGCGCTGGCCGGCAGTGGCATTGTGTAAACCCCTTTAAAATTGCTACATGGAAATGTGTTTTGATTGGAAAGTCCTCACGGGCCGCAGTATAGGGCTCCGCGGGCTGCAGGTTGGGGACCAATTATCTAAAGCTTGTGTGTGTTTCCATACATTATGTGGAGTATTGTCAGAATCGTGCAATAAACATTCAACAAACAGAAATTCACATTTCATTGCTATTGATCTGATTACTATGAAGAGAGTGGTTGAATTTGTATTTGTGCAAAAAAAAATGTGGTATGTCAGTTGTTGGTGATGAAGTGAATGTCATGAAAGTAAATATAGCAGAAACAAATGCGATGGATACACCTTTTACTAGTATAGGATTGATGGGGCAGTGGCGTAGATTTGTTGTCACGAGTGGGGGGAATGATATTGATATTCAACTTGACTATCGATACCCACAACTAAAATCTTGCTCAGCGAAGGGGGGGAGGGGGGGGTGGTAGTAGCCATATTTATCTTCCAACACAAATGTCCATATTTCATATGTACAGTTTCATACTATCGATAGCAACATTTGATATAATTTTAGTATCGATATAGCATCAAAAAGTGGGAGATAACTGGATTCAAAGGCCGGATCTCCGCCTGTGGGTGGGGGTGATGGTTAAAACAGGTGTATGAGATATGTGTGTGATTGCATGATCAATATATTTGAGTAAATGTTTGATGAAGTGTAAATTTGAAGACTTAATATTACACTGAGGTACATGTTTTGTAGGGAGCCAGAGGTCAGAATTAATTTGCTGGATAAGACCAAATTCGTTTCGAAATACTTGATATGTTTAGAAATAGTCTATCCCAATCACATGAAACAACATCTATTGACAATTTTTTTTTTTTACATTGTCAATGATTTCAGTGCACGCATGTGTGTCGTGTCTCACCAAACGCTGCGAGTTTGTACATAGTGCTGTCACTGTTTCTGGCACAGTAAGTCTGTCGTTTGTTCGTAGATTTCTCCATAATATGAAACTTTTGTCAAAAAGAACAATTTGATTGTTATAATACGGATTTTTAGCATAATTTTGAACTGTGTATCTCATAGTCCCTCGGACCTCGTGAATGAAACTCGAAAACTAAGCAGTTTTCGAGCGCTCGTCCCACGGCCTATTTGGACACATCATGTGTGCAGAGATTGAATGTCTGGAGAAATCAAACATGCTGGATATGGTTGAGGGAAGACGAGGTAGAGGTAGACCTTGTATGTGCTGTGTGGATGGGATAAAGGCTGCAACCAAGCCGTTTCTACCAGAACTTTGGAAACAGTGCAGGATGGATGGGGATGTTTGCGGAAATCTCATCATGAACGTCACCAGACGTCAGACACGACTTGACGGAACAAGATAACTGTTATATATCAATGTAGCAAAATAATGACATCGCTGGATCATCCCACCATTTGATCCATAGCAGTTATTTCAGTAATGTGGAAATTGTTGTGTCTGGAACTGTGCAACCAGATTGCTATTTGAATGTAAAAAGTGTATTTTGACCAATAACACAACCCAATGCAATCAGAAGTATGTATAACCAACACCAGTGATTGGAGAAGCAATGACCAATGACAATTCAGATATCAAAATAGAGTAATAAGATGCATGTTAATCGGTTTCAGTGGGTTCATGTAACTTTACAGCATTACAAAGAGCTTGTGAGTGTTCGAAAATAAACACATCTCTAATAAACCAGATATTGATGTACGTGATGAGCCGATCAGATACTTTCAAGAGCTGCGATAATCATGAGCACCGTGACTTCGGTGATTGACAGGAGAACAGTCCATCCAATTTACTAAAACTGTATCTCCAATTTGACCATCAGCGATTACATTCGCCTTGGTCTGGAACTAAATTGGTCAAATCGGAATTTATTATGACTTAAAAAAATTTTTTTAATATGAAAAACTTCCAATTGTTTCATCGACTTGCCTGGACATGAAAACATACCTGTTGTACCAGATGTGTAGATAAAGAATAAATGTGAAGACAGTGATATCCCTTTCCTCAGCTGAGCGGGCAAAGGTTCATCGCTTTCTGTCTCGTAGCTTCCCAGCTCTTTCGCTCCAGGCAATGTGGAAGGTCCACCCATTACCCAGATAGTTACTCCAGTCGCACACAACTCAGGCATAGCTTCCACCAACACCGCCTGCTGGCCTGAGGCATAGCCCAGCACCCGCCAGGTGTTCTTGAACATGCAGTTGTGGACAATACGATGGAAAATCGACAGTATTGCAGCAATGAGTAAAGAGGAAGGTTGGACACATGGTAGAGGACAAAGGTGGCGAGGGTCCATGGATGGGAAGAGAGGGTGGGAGAGAGGAGGGGGGGTGGGATGGCAGGGGAATTTTCAATTCCGTTTAATGCTTTAAGGGAGATAAGGATGGGATATGGGTCTAAAGTAGAGAAGGTAAAGGAAATGTTAAGAGAGAGGTGGGTGAAGGTAGAAGATGAAGGTCAAAAACTGTAAAGCAGTTGAAGACAGAGGGAAATAAGGAAGAATTATAAAGTTGCATTTGTGGAAAAGGGAGGGAGGGTGGGAGGCGGGGCAAGAGCCATAAGTATCTATACTATAAAAGTGAATTTGTATATACATTTGTTTGTTTATTTATTTGTCGATTTGTTTATACATTTTTGTATATGCTTCAAAAACTAAAAAAAAAAACTGCTGAACCAAATCCAACCAAATTTTTCATGTTGCCTAACGGTGCTTCAAGTATGGTTTCTGTCTGGGTAGCATATCTGGGAGAGGGGGTTCAAAGAAAGACCTCAATTCTCTCGAAGTAAATGTATATTGTATGGTGCCACCCGGTGGTATCCGGTACTACAAATTATCTTCTTATATATAAAAAAAGTTTATACATCTTAGCGATATGCATTACAGTGATGTTGAAATCTGAGTGAGAAAAATTAGAAATTTTCAAAATATTTCATTTCACTCATTTTAAGCAGAATCCAACAATGACCTTCACAGGGTGGAACTGATTTTTTTTCTACCGCCATATATAAGCAGCAATGTTGGGTGATGAAGATGGCTGCCAGGAAGACCTAGAGGTACACACACTCGGATCTAAACTATCTAGCCTGGATTCGAATCTCGGCCCAGCTATAAACTGTCATCTCGGGCTTTCATAGGCAGGGTGTGTGTCGTCATTAAACGGGAATCCCATCTGCTGGCATTAGTTGGTGGATGTTAAAGATCCCACGGGATCCTTTGCGAAGAGTAGGTGAGCTATTGCCAACATCAGGCTTGGCCAGATGGTTTGTGAAAGACTTGAGGCAAATTTCCCTTGCCCAACCCCGTAAGAAGGTGGGAATAATTGTCTGAGAAGAAGAACAAGAAGAATAAGAGGAAGAAGAAGAAGAAAAAAGTTTGCTGACTTCCAAGCAGATGGATGATGTCCTTGGGCAAATGATGGGGTGAATCGAGCAGAATGTGGGTGAAGTTCAACGTGCCATCTTTTGATTAAATCCATCAGCAAAGCGACAGGTAAAAATGCCCCAAGTTCCATATAAAAAGACTACTTTGCCCATAAGTCTCACTATAGGTTATTAAAGCGATCACGTGGTGAGGTTATCAGTAATAATTAGTAAAAGCACACGTATGTAACATCAAAAAGTGGTGTTTCACGGTGATTCAACAGAAACAATATATTTCCGACGACATGCAGACCGTGATAAAAAAAAAAAATTGAGAACTCGAAATAACTCCCACACTCTAAAGACTACATGAGTTAGGAACCTCATATTTTACGTAAACGTAGCCTCATGTTACAGAACGATGCGACATGATCCACACAATTGATTACCTTAATTGAAGTGCTGAAATGGTCCATCGGCATGTTGCAGCATGAATTCATTCTTCGCAGCATGCTCTCTGACACAGAGTGGAGCATTTCTTGGGGAATATTGGTGATTGTGTCACTGATTATTGCTTTTATTTCAATTCACCAAGAGTGTGTGAATTTGTAGCGTACACTCTCAAATTCAAATATCCCCACAAAAAGAAATCTGGCGATGTAAGATCTGGGGATCGAGGTGGCCATAATGACTTGGGCACGACGCACATGGTCACCAAAGAGTAGTGAAGTGTGACTCATGGCACCATCTTGCTGAAACTATCTTTGGTTGATTTCATCTTCTATAAGGTGCCCAAGAAACTTATGGATTATGTTGATGTGACATCCTGAGTTTACTCTTTCTGAGATGAAAATTGCCCCAATAATTAATTGCCAACTTACAGCACACAAAACACCAATTTTCACGGAATTCAATGGCCTTTCATGCATTGCATAAGGTTGTTCACTTAGACATCGATGAGCGTTTTGTGATTTTATATACACAGAAAGATTAAACCATGCTTCGTCTGTAAAAATCCCAACATCCAAAACAGTCTTGTTCTCTTACCATCCTTTGGAGTCACTCACAGTAGGTGACATGGTTCTCTTTATCTGGCTCCAGAAACTGATGTGCTGCAAGAGTTTTGTAGGGATAAAGTTTTAGTGTCTTGACCACCTTCCCTGCACTGGAATATGAACAGTGAGCTTGTTGTGCTAAACGTCTGAGATGTATTTGGGCTTGCTTCCATTCTTTCCCACATTTCATTCACTTCTCTCTGGTGTGACGGCACTTGGCTGGCACATGTGCTTTTTAACTTTCACACAGCCTGTTTCTCTGAACTGCTTTACCAGTTTCCATATCACTGATTTGGAAGGTTTCCTACGACCACAAAAGTGACTTTTAAATGCAATTTGACATTCCCTGAAGGATGCATTCTTGATGTAATGTTCGATGAGAAACACGTTCTTCCACAGTGAGCACAATGGCATGACTGAATGAAAACCGTTAAACGTCACTGTCGGGTCACATGATAAATCACGTGATACCTGATATTGATAACTCTCAGAATCATGTCACGCCTTTCTGTAACATTAGGCTACATTTACGCAAACTATTAGGTTCCTAACAGATATAGTTTTTAGTGTATGGGAATTACTTAGAGTTCTCGAATTAAAAAAAGAAGAAAAAAAAAACAAACAAACAAGAAATATGTCATGCATAGCACAATACTTGTGAAATCCATAAAACAAATTTGACATCAAAAATAATTGGTGGTTGAATTCCATGACCACAAATGCAAATCCTCTTAAAATTTCAAGTCACTTGAATTAAAATTGAACAAATTTATAAATTCGACCTATGTTGACCTCAAAAATAATTGGTGGTTGAATTCAATGACCAAATATGCAAATCCTCTTCAAATTTAAAGTCAATCGGATGGAAATTGACAATTTTATAAATTCGATCTATGTTAACCTTTTGGCCTATGTTGACCTCAAAAATAATTGGTGGTTGAATTCAGCAACCTGAAATATAAATCCTCTTCAAATTTCAAGTCAATTGGATGAAAATTGAGTATTTTAGAAATCTCACCTAAGTTGTTGACCTTTGGCCTTTGTTGACCTTTAAAATAATTGGTAGTCAAATCCAGTGACCAAATATGCAAATCCTCTTCAAATTTCAAGTCAATCGGATGGAAATTGACAATTTTATAAATTCGACCTATGTTAACCTTTTGGCCGATGTTGACCTCAAAAACAATTGGTGGTTGAATTCAATGACCTGAAATATAAATCCACTTCAAATTTCAATTCAATCGGATGAAAATTGAACAATTTTAGAAATATGATATTTTAGAAAAATATGATAGAAATATTAGGTCAATATATGTTGACCTTTTGGCCTCATAAACAATTGGTTTCTTGCCAATGACAAACTGCACCACATGGTGAAGTTTCATGAAGATCGGTTTAAAATTGTGACCCGTCGTATTATCGCCCTGTGTTTTCACTTTATCAACTCATCAGATTCCACAAGGCTGGTGTTGGCTTCATGGTCAAGGTGGCTGACTTAAGATATTAGGGTCTTGAGTTTGAGCCCTGTAAACCGTTGAATTAACACCAGGTGGGTTTGACTCAGCCAGTCATCTTTCCAAGGACAGCGAAATGAGTACCAGTGTACTGGTAATAGAGGGCACCGAATCAGTGGGACGAGTGGCCCCAGAAAATGATGCAACCAGCAGCTATAGCCACAATCAAATTTGTAAAATTCTCAAATTTCATCCGATAGACTTGAACTTTTAATGGCATTTGCATATCAGGTCAATGAATTCAACGAACAAGTATTTTTGAGGTCAACAAGTGAAAAGGTTAACATCGGCCAAATTTATAAAATTGTTCAATTTTCATTCGATCGACTTGAAATTTGAAGAGGATTTGCATTTGTGGTCATTGAATTCAACCACCAATTATTTTAAAGGTCAACATAGGCCAAAAGGTTAACATAGGCTGAATTTCTAAAATTGTTCAATTTTCATCCGATTGAATTAAAATTTGAAGAGGAATTGCATATTTGGTCACTGGATTCAACCACCAATTATTTTAAAGGTCAACATAGGCCAAAGGACAACTTAGGTGAGATTTCTAAAACACTCAATTTTCATCCAATTGACTTGAAATTTGAAGGAGATTTGCATATTTGGTCATTGGATTCAACCACCAATTATTTTTGAGGTCAACGTAGGCCAAAAGCTTAATATAGTCCAAATTTATAAAATTGTTCAATTTTCATCCGATTGACTTGAAATTTGAAGAGGATTTGCATTTGTGGTCATTGAATTCAACCACCAATTATTTTAAAGGTCAGCATCGGCCAAAAGGTCAACATAGGCCGAATTTCAAAAATTGTTCGATTTTCATCCGATTGACTTGAAATTTGAAGAGGATTTATATTTCAGGTCAATGAATTCAACGAACAAGTATTTTTTTAAAGGACAAATTTGTTTTAGGGATTTTGCAAGTATCGTGCTCTGCACGACGTCTTCCTTGTTTATTTATCAATTGATTGATACCACACAAACAACTCCTTTTTAGGAGGAAAGGTGCGGTTGTGGTTGTGTGGTTGGAGAATGATGTTCGAGCCTCACCGGCGCTTACGATCAGGGTTCTGGCACCGCTGCAGCGAAAGCAATGTAAGAGGGAATAAGCTCGGAGGTTGTAGTTGAGAAACGCCGTGGGACAGCCGAGTTTAGCCATGGCGAGCATAAGCAGCACGAACAGGGGTTCGTTCCCCACGAGCATGGCCACGACGTCCCCCCGGGAGAGTGACCCGCGGGCACGAAGCGCCCGAGCCAATTGCCAGCTGCTCCGCTCGGCGCCGCCGTACGACAGCACGGAGTCTTCAAAGCGCACGAAGTCCTTGGTCGGGAGGCGTCGTGCGCGCTGCGCAAACACGTCGAGCAAGTTGCCTTGGGGGCGCCGCAGGTAGCACAACAGGTAAATGGTGCTGAGGTTCAAGAACCGCCATATGGAGCGCAGGTCGTCCACAAACCCCGAGTCCAACAGGTAGGCGAAAGCGACGATGAGCGCGAGCAGCGAGCCGGTGAAGAGCAGCAGCGAGCCGGTGATCGAGGACAAGAGCAGCACGACCAGGATCGCCGCGAACGCCGCTGCTCGTGAGCTTGGAAACATCTTCGGTCCGATCGTCGGGGGGGGAGATCAGTAAACTTTTTCTTTTTCCTGCAATGGCCCGATCACGTCGGTTTGCTCCTGTAATCCCAACACCGAACGATTAGTCATTAATCAGTTGTGAAAACTATCCCACCAACCTCACGCTGCTCTCCCTCCTCCCTCTCTCGAAAGTTTTTCTCAAAACTTTTTCGCGCTCCACCCACTGTCAGCGTCTTCCCATTGGCTGACACTTCAAAGTGGGCGGTGATTAGATATTGTCGACTGAAAAGCACCTGTCCTACCTTTGCTGTATTTATTACATATATCAGAAGGCTAAACGAGAGGATAATTGTCATTGAGCTGTTAAATCCACTACTACCGGGGAAATGGACATATTCGGTTAAAAATGGACGCTCCCCCTTCTGAGCCCCCATCCTCTACTTTACCCTCCCCTTATCCCTTATCCCCCCATCCCTCCCACGCTCCACACAGTACATACCGTTTTCCTCCCTACTTGTTGTTAGGAGGAGAAAGATGTCATCCTTCGACCCATAAATCTCAGTGTATGTGTAAACTGCAGCTGTAGTCGATCAGTTGATTACAACCCAGATGTGAGGACCGGGATGATCACAGAACGACAACGACTTTCCCGTACCCTGATGTCATCGGTCCTTTTGTTTTGTTTGCAGTAAAAATCTGTGCGGTCATCTCATTGGCTGAGAGCGGGACTGTGCCGCCGATGCTTCGGCAGGAGTTTTGTAATTTGTTCAGGGTGCCGGCGATAGCTCACCTGCACTTCATGAGGGGCACTATGGGATCGAAAACGTCCATCGACGAATAATGGCAGATGGATGTCCAGTTTAACGTCCACCCGAGGGACGGCGCACACATTGTTGAATCACCCTGCCGGTGAAACACAGGGATGACAGTTTATAGCTGGGTCGGGATTCAAACCCAGGCTGGACAGCTTAGAGGCGAGTATGCTTATTATCTTGGCCGTGATGTGTGTTGTGTGTTGTGTGTTGTGTGTTGTGTGTTGTGTGTTGTGTGTTGTGTGTTGTGTGTTGTGTGTTGTGT
>BROF01004204.1:37399-48588 GCA_024346535.1 Eptatretus burgeri | reverse complement strand
ATATATATATATATATATATATATATATATATATATATATATATATATATATATATATATATATATATATATATATATATATATATATATATACATACACATACATACATATATTAATTCAGTGTCCCAACAGGGCTTGAACTCAGGACCTCTTGGGTCCCAAGCCACTGCCCTTACCACTGCGCCAACACCAGGCTCATATACATATACATATATATACATATATATACATATATATATATATATATATGTCAAATTTGTAACACTACCCCCTCCCCTTTTAAAGACTCGTCCCGAGTCATCAAATTTTCGTGTGACCAGCATGTGTAAGTTTTCCCCTAGTACGTTCTACCTTCGGATCCCTGAGTGGGACATTTCTTTATTCGTGTCCCAAAAATAAATAACCTAATGCGCTGCGTAACTAACTAAACAAACTCTCACAGACTCATTCGGACAACTTTACTGAAATTTCCGGCGCTAAAACAAACATGCAGGTGAGGTTCCACATATTTACAATTTTCATTTGACTTATCCATTACTTAACCATGGCCCAGGACTTGTGATCTGTGAAAGGGGAGAAGGTTCCCCGGACCCGGAGAAGGTTCCCCGTATCTATATGTACAAGAACACTCTTCGCCATGTTCCCCGTCCCATCCCCATCCCTCTCCCTTCCACAGTTCACCTAATGTGTCTGTTCCCCACTGTTTTGTCCCTTCCACTCCCACCCCTCATCTCATGCCCCCTTGCTGTGAGTTGTGTGTTAACTCTCATACGAGCCTCGACAAGGTATACAAAAAAAAAAAAGGTAAGTCGTTTCGAAGTCCATTGATGCAGGGGAATGGATGGAGATGGTCGCAAAACACAAATGAGCGTGATAGATGCACGAGCTGCCTGCAGGGCAGTCCTTGCAAAACTGGATGTTCTTGGCGCACATGGTGATGGATGGACACAGGGGCAAACGCAAACAAGGGCTCGCAGGCATGGGGTCATGGCAGAGGCAGGCAAACTAGGCATGGCAAGGCAAGCCCATGCAGAACAGGCGGTTGCAGCACAACAGGCCGGCAGGTGAAGCTGGCCGGCCTCTGGTGTGGTTCCATCAGGTCCAGAGGGAGTGCGGTGGTGCCGGCCGCTCTGAAGGCGGGCTCGGACCTCGCCTACTGTCTCCCACCACTCTATCGCCTTTGCCTGTCTCTTCACATACCCACTCCCTTAATTTGCCACAAAACAACAAAATTTCGCCCCTCTTTATTTTTATTTCCCCTTTATAATCGGCTCCCTAACCCCCTTTATCTTCATTGTCCAGCTAGCCTATCATGTCCACCGAGCCTAATCCCAACCCCTAAAATCCCTTTTAAAGGGGAATAGGGAGAAATTAGAGTCCTGTCTCGAGGCCCAACAAAGCCTCAGAATGGCATCCTCAGAGTTCAGCAATCTACCAAGGTGAGTCCAGCGGCCTACAATGAGCGAAGGGATGGATGGAGCGAAGGGGTACATCTCCTAACTACCCTAACATTTATTACACCTGAAACTACCCCGGGCTTTCCAAGAACGCCTCAAACTTTTAAACTATCGGTTCTAAAAACCATGATTCCTGTCGCCTGTGTTGGTGTCCATTATAAATTTGGGCCTTGCCCTCAAATTTTCATTCGTGCCCTCGCACAATTTCCTGGCTGGGCAGCATGGCTCAACTGGCAGGAACTCCTCCTCTGCCGAACTCTAACATGGCAACCCCAGGCCCGCAGGCTGCCTCCGAGCCGAGCTGCTCCCTATAAATGCGGGGGGGGGGGTTGCCCTCTCTGGAATTGCCCCCCTCCGATGCCCACGTGGCGTGTTGATGCCCCGGGTCCCTTTCCGAGGGTCGTCCGTGCCCACTACACTGCCCCCGTGGCATTCTGGCGCTACGGGTCCTGTTTCCGACGGGTCGCCCGTGCCCACGACACTATCCCGGCCCTTCTTGGGCCCTTGGCCTACTCTGGCCGACTAGTCTGGTGCCCGGGGTACCCACGAAGCGATACTCACCTTTCCACAGCCACGTTCCCAGCCGGTCCATGAACTCTTGCACCCCTCCAAACGGGTTTCGTGCCTTCTCTCGACACCAACAAAACGACCTCCTGTTAGTAAATTTGAATAACCCACGAACGAACATTAAACTAACCCCGTAGTCACTTGGGTGGGAATCACTCCTCCCCCCAATCAGTCATCGCACCATGCATTCCACATTCGCTCCACTCGCACACTTGGGCCCACTGTCCCACACTCATTCCTCACACACTTTCCATTTCACAACTCACACCAACTCTATACTGCCATCCTTCTAACTAAATCCCCTGACTAACTCGTGCTCCCTCGTCATCCCTTAAAACTCATGCACGTTCCATTTAGTCTACGTAGCTGAGCTGCATCTCCACTACACATTTCCCGTCTATCCGTGTCTCCGAAAATCCAAAAATTCCCATTTCCAAAATCTGAACTGAAATCCCTCTAATTAATCCATTCCACGGGCTCCATGAGGCCTTGTCCCTGCCCCATGAAGCCGGCCTATCACTAACCCTTCCCCCTAACTCGTTCCATTGTTGTGCCCGGGACAGGGGGGTCTTCAACCCCTTGCCCAGGAAATCCTGTTCACCCGAAGCGAGGCTTGTTTTTTTTTTTTTCATGGCTACACCAGCGCGGTAACTCGCAACCTGCGCTCTTTCTCCATTACGTCATGGCAGCTGCTCGCGCTTCGCTCACCTTGTCCCTCCTCGGACGGTACCATCCGGCAGGGATTTTCCTTCTGCCGGATTCCAACCATGCAGCCACGACGTCACCCTGCGCATTAAAAGCAAGCCCCGCATTTCGAGGGGTTCCCCACGCGAACACATTTGCTCTGCTCGTCGGAGCTTTACACACACGCTCGCGTGGAGAACCCATCCGGTCCAAATCCATATCCCAGCCTACCTTCTGTCCGTCTGCGGGGTCGGCTCGAATCCACCGTGGCGCTTCTGGACTGGGCTTCACTCCCGCAGGCGCACACGTGGCGGCCTCGTGCGTAGCACAGCACGGACCCCGAGCGCGCTGCCGTGCAAACCCGGCACGGTCCCCAAAACAGCTACGGCCGCTACTCAGCCTTTGTCCACCGTCAGACACCGTCGTTGTCGTCGCACTCTCGCGCACAAACTCCCACGTGCCACGACGCTCACACACCTCGACATGACATTCACACCGAGACATGCGGTTGCATGTTCGCCAATGCCAACCGCCATCTCTCTCACACATGCAGTTCCTCTCACACACAGCCGTTCATTCACGTATGCCATTTCCCTCGCACACGTGATTCCACTCACACACGGTGCTTCATCCACACACGGTGCTTCATCCACACACGGTGTTTCATCCATACACGGTGTGCTGGAAAGCACACATTTCGGCACACTCGCAACCACGCACACCATATTACTCACACGCGGTCTCTTTCACATACAACCTTTCACCCACGCCATGCGCACGTTTCAGCACACATTTCGCCACACTCGTAACCACACACACTGGGACGACCATGCTGGGGATTTGCACTACCTCAAGCGCTCCCGGGGTCTCCATACCCCCCAAGCTCCGCGTGCACCCATTCACAGCACTCGCCCCCTCTACCTCGCAAGGCTCGACCGGACTCACCTCGTCGCGATCTGCCTCAAGGGGTTACAGTCCCTCCCCTCGTTCCTGAAGGAGGCTATCCTGTTGCTTGCATCGGGTCCCAACACATTCCTCAAGCTCAACCCCATTGTCCTCCACTACCTCCATGTGTGTGTGTGTTCGTCCTTATCGTGTAGTTTATCCGCTACTGTTTCTATCTCCCGCGTCTCTGTTATTTCTATTTCCTTCGTCATCTTTATTATGTCCCTCGTTTCTATGTGTCTCGCCATACACGTCTTAGTCACCCCATTTAATTTTTCCCTCTCTGTCACCGTCACTTTCTCAGTCACCTCCACGAGTCTCGCCCAACATGTCTCCCTTATTATTGTGCCCTCGCCCATCTCCATTGCGGGACCGACACAATCCACACTCCGCCCCAGCTCGTTCGCTCCAACACGTGGTGCCGCCGTGATTCCTCTTATGCCCGTCCCTATTGCCTTTAATTCCCCCTTTGTTTCCTGCTGGAGATTCAATCGCATGCTCTGCATTTCACCCCTCAGTGTCTGCATATTTGCATCCATTTTGTTTTCCATTCCATCCATTTTGTTTTCCATTCCATCCATTTTGCCGTTCATGGCTTGTATATCGCCCCTCATCGCTTGCATCATCAATTCCCCCAACCGGTTGACCTCACTGCCCACCTGGCTCGGCTCGTCTTGGCTGAACATTTTGCGTGCTGGGAATAAAATTTATAACGCTCGTAATTTGGGGACACGGGGGGGGGGGGGGGTTGCTCCGTATACCCCTGATCCGACTCCGTGAATTTTGCAATGGAGGCGGAGGGGGCCGAATCGCACTCCTGAACACCAAATGTTACGGTGCCGGTGCGTCGGCCGCCAACCGACCGCTCTGGACGGAGCGACAAGTTGAGTTGGCCCGACCGAACGCCCGGAATATAGATCGCCGCCCGGATAAGTCCGAGTCGACGGGTCCTTGCAAAGGAACCGAAATACGCCAATGGGCAGATCACGTGGGGTAGGGTTGATTGCCAATCTTCAATGTACCTAAATACCCATGTGATCCAACTACCGGGGTATTCCACCCTCGACGGAACTCGTACGAAACAAACAACCGAGGCGAGCCTGTCCCGTGCGCGATTCTGAGCGGCTTAATTGCCAAGAACCGTCGGTCCAAATGTCCCCCTTTTACGGCAAACCAACGGCTTTCTAACTCCCAACACGAAATGTTCAGTCAATGAAAGAATCGACGCGACGAGCTGAAAACATTTAATAATTGGGGTATTTATAAATAATAATGGGGAACGAGGGAAGCACGTAAGAGCAGAACTATTCCCACTATACGAAATGCAATGCAAAGATTTACAGCACACAAAGCACTTAACAATTTCCTACTTATTAGACGGGCACACGGACACACATTCGCACACACACATACACCCAAGTAATGGAGGCTGAGGCCTTTCATAACGAGCTCCAGCTCGGAGGACAGGTGAGCTGAAACCCAGAGCCTATCTAGAACCTCTCCACCTCGTGTGGTATTCAAGTTGTTCGGACCCAGGCTCCAGCGAGAGAGAGCTGGACCCAATCGCCGCGATCCTTCCCGAGCTCCCGCGAATCCTCTCGCGCTTTTCAACACGTGCTGGTGAGACGAGGCGCCGATCCTTCCCGTCGATACGTCGCTTCCCTGAGGAACCACCTCCAAAAAGAGGTCGATGAGTCACACCAAGCCAGGAACCAAACGGAGAACAAAGAGCTCCACGAACCAAGAAGAATAAGAAGCCACCATTCGCAGCTCGAGCCGAGCAACCGGCTCAACTCTCTCCCAAACAAAACAGCTCTCCAAAAAGCCTACTGAGCCAAGCAGGACCCGAAGCTCTGCTGAAGAATTCCTCTCCAGAAGCAAAAAAAAAGCTTCCGAAGGCCTCAACCCGAACCCAAGCCAAACAGGACCCGTAGGTCTGCTGAACTACGCAGCCCTCCACCCTCAACGAACACAAACAAAGAAAGGATCTCCTCTTATCCCTCTCCGCCCCCTTCCCCTGCACCCGGCGTGACTCATGCCCTCGTGATCCATCCCCCGCTCAACCACGGGTGGGAGGGAGTTGTTGACGTCATGAATCATGGGACGGAAGGGCTCTTCTTACTCTTCGCAGAACAGGGGGAGGGACGTCCCCATTGTGTTGGGATCGCTCTTTAACTATTAAACCGATCCGCAGCGCATCTTAATCGATTTCTAAACATTCAAACAATGGAAGGTGAGCTATCTCGAGAACAAGCACTTATCGACAAAGCTGACTAAAGGAACCTGTATGTTGCATGCAATCGAATTCCAAATTCGTAACAATATATATATATATATATATATATATATATATATATATATATATATATATATAAAAAAAATATATATACATGCATACATATATCTGTGTGTATATACATATATATATATATATATATATATATATATATATATATATATATATATATATATATATATTGTTGTGGATTCTCACCACTCCGGCGTGCAGACGACCGCTTTTAGCAAATTGCGGCCGTGCGCCCACCGACCGTGTCAATCGAGTTAAGCTTTCGGATGAACGCCAAAATCCAGCTACGTGTGTGTTTTTAAACACACTGTAAATCAGCCAACTATTCTGTCCGCGCGCGACAGGGTCCGATCGCCGAATTGTCGATTTGCCTAAGTATGCACGCAGACAGAAATTCCGGGGATTTACACCTCGACGGGACCTGCTTGGAAACGAGCCGCTTAAGCAGCTTGCTCCGTTTGCGATTTGCCGAGCGGCGTATATCGCCAAGCCCTGCCGGATCCGATTACTTTATTGGCTATTTAAAAGCCAGCTAATATCCCGAACGCAATACGGCAGCTCAATTGAAGGAAAGGACGCAACGAACAGGTGGACATTCAAACAATGACATTTATTTTTACACACGTAAGCAGTCATACACGTATGCAATCATGACGTCAATAAAGCAATGCAGGAACGAGCAAGACAAAGAACTACAACCGTTCTATTTATTATGTACACTTATTACAATTCTACTAAAGTACATGGCACCACGACATTCATACAAAGAAAAACCCCAGGAAAGGAAAGGGCAGAACTGGACCGCGTGGGTCTTTAATAGTTCACGGAGCTGTGGAGACCGCAAGAGCTCCGAGAGGCCATGCTGGTTACCTGTCACACTCGTGGTGACTCGCCGGGCCCTGGTTCGGCGACCCACGGTGGCCCTGCCCACACTCCGTGGGACTCCACCCGTGCCTTCAACGGTGATCCGGCTGGCGGCTCCTCTCCGGCTCCACTGGCGCCTCCGTCGACCAAAGAGAGAGACCAAGCAGAGGGACTATCTTTCCACTCGCTGACAGACTCCGCTGCACTCCCAGACTGCAACTCCCAGACTGCAGACGATTGCAGCTCGACTCCGCTCCCAGACTTCACGGCGAATCCAGACTGACTTCTTGGCGTTTCAGCCTAGCCTTTTACCGCCCCGGTGCTTCGCCCTCCCTTCGTGGCATGCGGGGGTGGGGGACATTCCAGGGGGGTTCGGCTCGGCTCCTCTTGGCCCGCTCTTTTGGCCCGATCACGGACATTCTTTCTTTTCGCCCTTCAAAGGGAAAATTCCAACAGAGCTCGGCTGGGCTCAGTTGTTGTTTTCCAACCGTCATTTCTGTTTACCCGTTCTGATGGATATCGGGGCGGGAGTTGTTGAGATGTTATTGTTGCAGTGTGGTTAGCGCTGTGGTGGGGATGGCGTGGTTGTTGAGATGGTGGTTGTGGTTGGCGCTGTGGTGGGGATGGCATGGTTGTTGAAAGGCGGTTGTGGTTGTTGAAGTAGTGGTTGTTCCAAAATAAAGAGAGCAAAAGAATAATGGCCGACTCAAAGATCACAGCCCGGTTACACGAATAATTCCTTTAGACATCGGTGGGGAAATCTAATCTGAACACACACTTATCGACATAACTGATCTCTGGGAGGCCTGATTGGTGTTCTGTGAATTTCCACAACCGTAACAATACATATACATAGACATACAGATGTATATGTATATACATGTACATGCATATATATATATATATATATATATATATATATATATATATATATATATATATATATATATATATATATATATATGTCTATGTATGTGTATATACTGTTACAAGCCGTGGGTCAGTCGCCAACCGACCGCTCTGGACGGAGCCGCAAGTTGAATCGGCCCGACCGATCGCCCTCAGTATAGATCGCCGCGTCCTTGTACAAGAACCGAAATACGCCAATCGGCAGATCACGTGGGGTAGGGTCGATTGCCAATCTTCAATGTACCTAAATACCTACGTGATCCAATTACCGGGGTATTCCACCCTCGACGGATCTCGTACGGAACAAACCGCCGAGGCGAGCTTGTCCATGCGTGATTCCGAGTGGCGTAATCGCCGAGAACTGTCGGTCCAAATGTCCCCCTATTACGGCAAACCAACGGCTTTCTAACTCCCAACACACGAGTTGTTCAGTCAATGAGGGAATGGATGAAACGAGCAGGTTTACATTTACACAAGGACATTTATTATAATGAAACACGTATGCAATTAAATAAGGCAAAACACGTATGCAATTATACAAGCAATAAAAGAACTACAACCATCTATAAGCAATTATTAATGTACAGCCACTTACACAGTTTTACTGACGGGACTCGGCGCCACAAACATTCATTCGAAAGAAAAGCAGGAAAAAGACCCCATCAAGGGCAATGGGGTCAGACTGGACCTCTTGGGTCTTTATGGCATGGGACTTGGCAGACCGAACGAGTCCCACGAGACCGTTGCAGGTTACCTGCACCCTCGTGGTGTCTGGCTTGGGCGACCCGCGACGTCCCATCCCCACGGCAGCTAGCGTAGCCGTGGTCGAGCTCGGGCCTTCCGTGTGGCAGGCGAGCTCTCTCCGGCTCTCTCAACACGAACGCGCTTGGGCGACCCGCGATGCTCCTTCCCCACGGCAGCTGGTGTAGCCGTGGTCGAGCTCGGGCCTTCCTTGAGGCAGGCGAGCTCTCTCCAGCTCTCTCCACACAAACGGGCTTGGGCGACCCGCGATGCTCCTTTCCCACGGCAGCTAGCGTAGCCGCGGTCGAGCTCGGGCCTTCTGTGTGGCAGGCGAGCTCTCTCCGGCTCTCTCCACACGAATGCGCGGTTTGCGCGACACAGCAGGCAAGGCTGCCCCTCCAGCTCGCGTCTCCTTCGCGATGCCCGGACTTCCACGCAGCTCCTTAGGTTCTGGGTTCCTCCCGACTCCTCCAACTGCCGAAACAAAAAGCTTACTCCTACAACGGGACTCAGCACACGAACTCTGCCACGGGACTTCCACGAACTCAGCCCTACCATGGGACTCCCACGGGACTCTTTATGAACTCCTTTTTCACGGGACTCCCACGAGACTCTCTTTGAACAAAGAAAAGATGTCCTCTTTATCCTTTTCACCCCCTCCCCCGCACCCGGCGTGATTCATGCCCTCGCGATCCACCCCCCCCCCCGGCTCAACCACGGGTGGGAGGGAGTTGTTGACGTCACGGGATGGCAGGGTTCTTCTTCCTCTTTGCAGAAGAAGGGGAGGGACGTCTCCATTGTTTCGTTCCCGAACTATTAAATCGATCCGCAGCACAATTAATCGATCTCTGAACATTAAAACAATGAAAGTTGAGCTATCTAGGGAACATGCACTTTTCGACATAGCTGACTAAGGGAACCTGTATGTTGTGTGCAATTGAATTCCAAATTCGTAACAATACATACATGTATGTGTGTGTGTGTATATATATATATATATATATATATATATATATATATATATATATATATATATATATACATACACAGATATATGTATGCATATATACATATTGTTACGGCTGTGGAAATTCGCAAACCACCATCCAGGTCCCGTAGGTGAGGTATCTCTTAAGTACATGTGTAGTTAGCCCCAAACCCGTTGTTTAGAGGGATTTATTGCGATTCATTCGGGCTGCGACGCTTTGAGTCAGTCGTTTTTCTTTCCCTATCTTTTATTTAAAACGGACGAAAACTGCCAACGATGCTGGTGGGTTTTTTTTCGCGCCCTTCTTCTCTGCGCTTGGTGTGAGGGAGGAGAAGCGAGGGGAGGGCAGCTGGCGCCCGATTGGTGGATGCGCGGTGTGACGCGGCCAGGGAGGAGGAACGCCCCTCTTCGAGACCTTTCTCAAAGCGCCTCGAAGGGGGGTGGAGCAAAGAACGGGGCGGAGCAATGGGGCGGAGCCCAGCAATATAAAAAGGGATGGCTCTGCGAAGGGGTTGTTGTTGTTGTTCCTGCCGGCCTGTTGATCCCTGCGGAGCCCTTGATCCTGATGAGCCTTGGACCTTTTGGACAAACGACGGTGTGGGGGGGGGAAGAGAGAGAGAGAGATAGAGATAGAGATAGAGATAGAGATAGAGATAGAGATAGAGATAGAGATAGAGATAGAGATAGAGATAGAGATAGAGAGAGAGAGAGAGCTCTTGTTCGAGGGTTCGCCGGAGTCGGTGTGGTCCCGAGACCCCGCTGGTGGGACGGAGCATCCGCCATTTCCTCTCCCTCTAGACCCCGAGTGTCGACGATTTCTCCACCCCCAACCCTGTCCGCACCGAGAGAGCGCTGAAAACCCCGGTCCGTGGCGTCGAATGGCGACACGTGCCGGCCGCAGCACAAGCTCGCCGACAACGCCGGAGGAGCGGGAGCTGAGGGCACGGAGAAGGACTCGGTGCGCGCACAGGGAAGTGACCACTTCTATTTCTTTTCGGGGTTCTTTTTGTATGGAACTTGTGGCGCCGTGTCTTGTGAAGTAAAACTGTACAAGTGTTGCCGTGTGTTCGCGTATTCGGTTGAAGCTCTGCGTCGTCGTTGCTTTTATTGTTTTCTTCTTGCATATGCTTTATGTGCATTTCTGATTCTGTTTGGCTGTATATGTGTGCTTTGTGCCTGTGTCTATGTGAATAAAGTGCTTGTGTGAACTTGTTCCCAGTTTCACTGCGTCCTTCCCTTTGCTGAATTTCCATCTTGCTTCACGTAACGGGTCCGTCGTGGGCTGAATACGCCCGGTCATTAATCAGAACCGTCGAGGCCGACGATAACACGGCTCAGTTATCCCGATAGCACGGAACGGACCGCTTAAGCGGTTCGTGTCCGGAGTCGGCCTGCGGCGAGGTACGATCGCCCGGTCTACCATCCGCGTGGGTACTTAGGTAGGTCGAGTTTGGCGAACAACCCTATCCTACGCGGGTGGATGATTCACACGATTGTGGTGAGGTCATAAAGCCCACCCGTGACTGGCTCCGGGCGACAGTTCCCGGAGGGTCACGACAGAATTGTCCATCCGGTGGGCGACGTGCCGCGATTCGAGTCACGTGGCCGATTGCACGCCGGCGGGCACGAATTCGCTACAATATATACATATACATGTAGGTATATATATATATATATATATATATATATATATATATATATATATATATATATATATATATATAT
>BROF01004204.1:4490-18194 GCA_024346535.1 Eptatretus burgeri | reverse complement strand
GTGTGTGTGTGTGTTATATATATATATATATATATATATATATATATATATATATATATATATATATATATATATTACTGCCCTCAACTTTTGTCTTGATTCATTAATTTGTCTTTTTACACTCTATGCATGCTCTCAATCAAGTACAATTGTCATGTAATTCTACACAATGCTTTAAACCAAGCACATCAACCTGTTTCTTTAACTGGAATATTGATCCAATCACTTCACCTGAAAAGGAATCTCTTGATTCCTACTTTTCCACACATTTGTAGACACAAATAGTCATATCAAATTGCTTTCCCAAAATGACTCATTTTGTTACCCACAATTCCCAATATCAACTACAAGTGAAAACTGTCAATGCAATCACCACCGACTTGTCCACACACCTTCTGTGCAGTATGGTTATGATGAGCACTGCGACGCCTCCTGCTTGTGTCAAAGCCGTTCAGCTGGCACTCATAACAGGTGTCGGGGGAAAGAACGTCCGCCTGATCATCAGTGACCTCGACGTCATCCAGTGTTGAAACAAGAGGTGCGTCGGTGCCCAAGCCCAGGCTGCTGACACAGTGTCTGGAATGTTGGGGAGAGTAGAGTTGGAGATTGACAGAAAGATGAGCCACAAAAAAGAGAAACCATGAGACGAGTTTGAAAGGAAAAGACTCTTAAGCAAGAGGTCAGAAGATCTTTTGTAGATGAGTTTTGAGGCTCATTGAAAAGCTAGACAAGAGGATGAGACATCAATGCACTAACAGGAGGACATATAAAAACAGGCAGGCAAGTGATGGAGAGGCAAGGCTTAATTAGACGGATAGTGACAAGAGATGTAGACAAATAAAAAGGGTTGAGATTGGGGGTAAGGAGGGGGGATGGGGTGGGGAATGAGGAGCTGCATGGTCTTTTTTACATTTGATGATGACACACAACACCATCCACAAAATTTTAGGAGAGTGATATCCAGAACTGCCTCCATATTTAATTGCTTCACTTAGTTTGTGGATGCAAACATCATGCGATTCTTGATTATTATATTTTTAATCATTATATAATTTTACAATTAGGTATCCAAGCATGGAATGGTGTTATCTGAAAACCAAACTATATTGGGCAGGCTGGTTGAGTAGATAACCTCTGGGATGACTCAACAATAATCGAGTTTCAATTAGACGTCCAAGCACACGATGTTGTGTGTAGAGTACATTTTCGTTGTAGGGAGAAATAAGTTTCAACACAAACCAATCGCCCCACCTGGATTTTATTGGTATTCCTATCATATTTTGGTCTGTTAGTTTCTTTCCTTCTAAAATATAGTTTTTTTTTAAAGCACTATTCCAGATGTCAGATCATCTCTCATTTAGGTCAATTTATGGAGCTTCCAAACTTTAACAGTGTGTTTTGATTACCATGATGAGTAGCATAATGAGAGTCAGCAATAGATAAAGGTCAGAGTTTCAGGACAGGGGTGATGGGAAGATTAGATGCAGAATACTTACCCCTGGCCGGCACGAAGGAAACCAAATGGGCATCCACACTGATAGCCTCCCTTCGTGTTTGCACAGCCAAAGCTACATGGAGCTTGAGCCAGTGAGCACTCATCGACATCATTGCAGCCACCCATAAACTCATCGAATGAGAATCCTGAAGGGCAGACACACTTGTAGCCTCCCAGCGTGTTGAAGCAGGAAGCAGAACCACAGGCCTGTGGGTTTGAGCATTCGTTGTCATCTGTCGTAAAGAGATTGGTGGGGAAAAGACCGAGGAGTCACAAAGGTGTTGTTTCTGCAGGAACTAGCTCTCAAGTTAAACATTAAAACGGAATGCAGTGATCAATGAATTTTATCCACATGACAAGTAATCATTAATCACTCTTCATTTTCTATTTACACAGCTTGGTCAAAGGTGAGATGCACTGCAATCAAGGCACTTTAACCCCCTCATGGTTAGATATATTTAAAGGTTGATTTTCTTGTTGATTTTACGAAGTCGAGTAAGGCTGTTATTTTCTCAACTTGGTTAAATATTGTGCAAGTGCTCTTGCTGGTAGTGGTTGTCGTAAAAATGTATACATTGCGTTTCCTGCTCGGTACGGCACATCTGCTTGAGGTATTTCTCAAAGTTACCTTTTCATGAAGTTTCGATGTTGTGATTTCTTCAAATTAAAACTCAAATAAAACCTGGAAAAAAGTCACTCGTTCTGGATGATATTGCATTACTCCTTTGTTTTTTATTTTTATAGGGCTAATGCCAATGGAGGCGCTGTTTCATCACAGATCATATATGCTGTTGTGGCCAAAAATATTGGCACCCTTGCACTTTTTTTCAAATAATGCACCATTTCTTCCAGAAAATTGTTGAAATTAAAAACTCTTTTGGTATCCACATATGTATTTCTTTCGTTTGCAGTGGAACAAAACAAAAAAAGCTGAAATTTTTTTTTACTAAATCTTAGCTTATTCCACACAGAAATCCTAAAATGGCCCGGACAATATTTTTGGCACCTTTTAGAAGTCGGTAGAAATAATTAGATTTCAAGCAAGTGATTCTAATTTATTTTGGAATCAAACTCACCTATGGTGAGTTGTAGGTGCCTGCAACATAAAAATCACTCATTCAACCAGTTTGAATGGAGAAAAGGAGTCATTCTGCTGTTTTTGTCACTGTGTGCCCTACAATGAGCATGGAGAAAAGAAAGAAAACCAGAGAAATGTCTGAGGAGGTCAGACACAAGATTGTAGCCAAGCATGGACAATCTCAAGGCAACAAGTCCATCTCCAGAGACCTTGATGTTCCTGTGTCCACTGTATGCAATGTTATCAAGAAGTTTAAGGCCCATGGCACTGTAGCCAACCTCCCTGGACGTGGTCGCAAGAGAAAACTTGGTCGAAGATTGCAACGAAGGATTGTTCGAATGGTGGAGAAAGTACCTCGATCAACTGCTAAACAGGTTCAAGCTGAACTTCAGGCACAAGGTACAACAGTTTCAACTCACACCATCCGTCGCCAACTCAATGAAAGGGGGTTCGATGGTAGGGAGACCCAGGAGGACCCCACTGCTCGGAGAGACATAAGAAATCCCGACTGGAGTTTGCCAAAACACACCTGAACAAGCCATAATCCTTCTGGGAGAATGTCCTGTGGACAGATGAGACCAAATTAGAGCGTTTTGATAAAGCACATCATCTCTGTTTACAGAAAACAAAATGAAGCCTTCAAAGAAAAACACCTTCCCCACAGTGAAACATGGATGATGTTCAGTGATGTTTTGGGGTTGCTGTGCTGCCTCTGGCACTGGGTGCCTTGAATGTGTGCATGGCATCATCAAATCAGATTACCAAAGAATTTTGGAGCACAATGTTCAACCCAGTGTCAGAAAGCTGGGTCTCCGTCGAAGGTCATGGATCTTACAGCAGGACAATGACCCCAAACACACTTCAAAAGCATCCAGGAATGGTTCAAGACAAAACGTTGGACTTCTGAAGTGGCCAGCAATGAGTCCAGATCTAAATCCCATTGAACACTTGTGGGGAGATCTGAAAACAGCAGTTGGGAGAAGGCATTCTTCAAATCTGGGAGAACTGGAGCAATTTGCACAAGGAGAGTGGGCCAAACTGCCAGTAGAGAGGTGTAGGAAGCTCATACATGGCTGTAGGAAGTGCTTGACTGCAGTTATTTGGTCCAAAGGTTGTGCTATCAAATATTACGTCATGGGTGTCAATAATTTTTTCAATGCCATTTCTTTTTATTTTCTGATATAAAAGGAGATGTTAAGTTCTGAATCAAAAACAAAGGTTTTGTAATATTAACAGCAAAATAAAAAAATTTGAAGACAAAATATTTTGTCAATTTAAACTTATTTTTCAAGAAAAACGTGCGTTATTTGAAAAAAGTGCGAGGGTGCCAATACTTTTGGCCACGACATATATATTGTTGTGGTTTTGAAAAACTTACCCTGGGGGAGAGCATACATGGACATGTAAGTGACCCAAGGATCAGTTATTTCAATAGACTATGTGGAGGTCTTCCTTGGTCCCTTGTAAAAGGGCTTTTTTGGGGGCATGCGTTGGCTCGGCTGATTGTCCCGTGTAATGTCTTCCCTCGTCGCCTTCAGTTACTTAAAATCTTTGTTCCTTCACACCATCGTTCTGTTCAATCCCTCTGCTACTTTCAATCATCCCTCCATTACCCCCATCGGCCCGTTTCAAAGGTCCACCAATAATCTCCCCTCCATCAAACATCCTTTCAACAGTCCCTCCTTCACCCCATCAGTCTTACCTTCCCTTCCCGTAGCCGTTTGCTCATCTCTCGGTCGTGGGGGGGGGGGGGGGGGGTTCCTTTCCGTATTTCTTCAATCCACGCATTGCTTGGTAACCTATCGGGTGCTCTCGCATGCATGCTCGTGTCGCGTTTCACATGTATGTTCATGGCACTTCATGCTCGGAGTAGCCTACGAGGTGCAGCGCTTCTTGCAGGCGTGTTATAGTGTAAACAGTGTGACTGGGTGTTTTCCGTGCGAAGGAGGCTGGTAATTAGGGGTTTAGTTTCGGCTTTGGGCGCGTGAGGGGTGGGGCAGGGGCTTCATTGAAACCTCCCTCAAAATGGTGTGGCAATTTCCACAAGTGACGTCATGCACCCACCCCCATAGGCTGCGGACTAATGGGAGTGGGAGAAGGCTTGCGGGAGGAGGAAAAGAAAGCTGATGTGAAGAAGCAGAAAGGCGCAGAGAAGGAGACTCATGACAAGCTCGTGCGAGCAGGGACGAAGAGCCCTCCTGAGCAGACGGCTCAGAAAGCAGAAAGGGTAGAAGAAAAAGGCAGAAAGCAGAAGAGAGGGCAGATGCAGAAGGCTGATGGAAGCAGAAAGCAGAAACGAACAGGACAAGCTCGTCTGAACAGAAGACCGACAGACTGAGAAGGCCTGTGAGGCAAGGAACACAAATGTGTGAGGGAAAAGAAAGGAAAGTTTCATGAGCAGTTGGTGTCGAGCATCTGTGGAAAAAGAACACTCCTTCCACGAGCATCATCCTGCCCTCTCAATCCTGTCAGCTACGAAGGATGAGGAGGGTGAACGGCAGCACCTCATCGACAAGGGCTTGAGGAGGAAGAATCTGAGGCAGAGGAAGGCTAGTCACACATATAGCTCGCATATCTGCGACACCAGAGAGGACTCGCCTATTGGGTCTGGGCACCTCAGGGACGTGGCTGAGTGTCCCCATCGCCACTGCCCATCTTCTCCATACATTTTCCTTCACATTCTCCTGTATATTTGTGGGAGAGAAGGAAAGACTGCTTTCCTTGTCTCCATTCATTACTTTTAGTACATTTTCAAGTTCTTCTTTTATTCTTTGCCCCGAAGTGAATGTTGGCCAAGTCTTTTATTAAAGTAAGATTGAAGAAGAATACGTGTTATGGTTAAATCTGCTCTTATGTGGCTTTTTCCTTTCTTGCTTATAAATACTTGCTTTTACATGATTGCTTGCTTGTGTGTTTGGAATAAATAATTGTTTGTTGTTATTTCTAATCTATCTCGGTTGTCTTTTCCTTGGCTGGTGCAATGCAGTGCACAAGTAAGGTTAGACGGGATGTTCTACCCCAATAATTTGCTTTGTCAGCCAGCACACACTCACTGTAATGCTAAACAGTAATCAGAGTGTGCTCTGAGGGCAATGATCCCGATTAGCCAGCCGTCCACAGGTAAGGTATCACGCGAAGTAGTGTAACCCTGCCCAGATTGGCCATGCCAATCGGCGTTCGTGGTTGCTTAGCAACAGACGGTGGCGGCAGCGCGGAGAAGCGGGCGCTCGGGATATTCGTGCCTCTCTGGAGTCGAGCAGCTGCGTCATGGTCCGGGCGAACGGCCCTGAGACGGTCGAGCGACACTGAGGTCGTCAACGGGCCCAAAGAGCATCAACTCTAAAAGAGCAAAAGACCCGTTCACTCCTCCGAGCGCGTCGCTGGCCAGGCCCGACCATAGGGGAACCGAGCAAGCAAGTGTATATATATATACACATATATATATATATATATATACATATATATATATATATATATACATATATATATATATATATATATATATATATATATATATATATATATATATATATATATATATATATATATATATATACACACACACACACACACACATATATATACACACACACACATACATATACAGAGACAGACACATAAAACAACATTGGACTTCACCAGACAAATACACCTGGTGACCTTTGGAAGAAGTGACGTAACTTTCCGGTGCTGGCAATGCTATATTGTGACTTTTCTTTTCTCTCTGTAGTTGGGAGAAATTGGGGGAAGGAGGTTCGAGGGGGGATCTCCCACCCTAACTCTCTCCTTTGCACAAATGGGATGCTAACCTACTAGGTTTGTCCATGTTCTATCCTCAAAATACCAAACATCAAGCAAGGAACGAGCACGTACCATTTTTTTAAAAAAAAGTCCTTGGTATGACTCAACCAGGGTAGGAATCCAATTGCGGATCTACGAAGGCCAGCAAACTAATAGCAAAAAGCACTTTAACATTTTTTTTTCAGCAACTGCAATGTTTGTGAGGCTACAATCAAAAGAAAGACTGAATGCACTGTCTCAGTTTGGCATGACTCCATTACCTTTCACTCAACTGGATCTGATCCAGCCTGCACACAACACCACTACTCTGCATCCATAGTTTTCAATTTTTTTTTCCCCTATACATTTTATAAAGAGGCCTTTGTGGGTGGGACTGCCTTGTTTGCAAAGCATCTTTTTTAGTTGCATTAAAAACCTGTTCTCAATATTACACTTCTCTTCAATCTTTCTACAATTGCAGGATTCTGTTCTAAATAATTAAAGTGTCAGGCTAACTTTAACAGAGTAGCTGTTTTTTGATTATTACCTCCATTACATTAGTGTCTGTGAGGATGGTGCATAGGTAGCATACTTACCTTTGACCTTAATGATGGTTTGATTGACTATTAACTGAGAAATTGATGCTTCACAGCAAGGGCATTGCTTCGCAAGACACAGCAGATTATGCTTCTGGGACACCCAGCTTAAAATCAGATGGATTCTAAGCTGGGTGTCCCATCTGCTATCAGCAGTTGTTGGACGTTAAAGATCCCATGGTGTCTTTTTGGAAGGGTAGATGAGCTATCGCCGGCACTGAATAAATTACAAATTCCTGCCAAGTTAAAATAGAATGTCAGCCCTGGCTATAAGCTTCGTAAAAACTTGGACCAAAATATTCCACGGTAGAGCACACAAGGTGGGAATAATTGGGGCTGTTACAGAAGATGAAGAAGAAGATAATGCTCAGTGGCTAATCCTTTGTCAGAGTTGATGTGGGATACCATTGCTTGGCAGACACGATGGCCATTCAAAAAGGACTGAATGCTTGCAGACGGGCCACCCATCCCGACATCCCTTCCAATGAACAGCTCATTGTTGCAACATCATGCCTGCAAAGCACCAGGAAGACTGTTTATAGCCGTGCCTGGAATCAAACCCAGATAAGACAGCTTGAAGATGAGTACATTACCTCCGAGGTATCTTCTCAGCTCAACGACATCAAAATTTGAATACAAGGCACCAATAGTCTCCACTCTTTCTACTTGAACTCAAAAACGATAAAGTTTTGTTGCATGTGGTCTTGTTATTTTCCTAAATAATCTGGGTTCAATTCCTTGTGGATTTGGAACTCGAATCTAAACTAGCTTCCTGGTTCTTCACAGGTGATGCATTTCATCATTGTGTCCACTTTCCTTCGGAGGCTAGGTGAAGTGGCCTATTCTGTCTGCTCGCACATGCTTGTGGATGTTAAAGATCTCACAGCATGTTTTCAAAAGAGCAAGTCACGTAATGATGAGATGGACGGACTTTGCGATGCAATTATAACAGGTTTTGTGAGGGTAAACCATGCAACATTGAAGGTAACGTATGTTTTAATCACCTCCCCGTTCACACTGCCGAGTCGAACATTGACCTCTGTACAAAATATCATTTCTCGTATCAACAGGATTGGTTAACAATTGCATTTCAATGCAAAAGCTTCTGCAAGCATACAAGAGCAGTAATGTCATCGTCAGTTGCTATGATAATTCCAAGGGACAGAGCGTCTGTCGGTGCTGCTGAAGCACATTTATGGCATGGGTTCTGCTGGATGGTTTGTCGTTGCCTTCCCAGCAGTCAGTCAGGGCAGGAATTTAGAATTGTTTCAGAGTGCTGGTGACAACTCGCCTACTCTTGTCAAAAGACACCATGGGATCTTTAACATCCACCTTTAACATGGGTCTTTAACATGGGTTTAACATCATTCTGATAGATGTCACACACACACTGGAGCCCCACTCTGGCTGTAAAACACCAGGGTGATAGTTTATCCGTGGGCTGAGATTCAAACCAAAGAGCAAGACCGGTCAAAGGAAGAGTGCGCACAACTCTAAGCTGTCCTGCCACCGCCTCCTCCCCCCACCCCCCGCCCACCTCACAATAGACATCGATACCCTGTCCTGATCTACACTGAAGAAATGCTGTGAAGTTCAAGCATCCCTATTCTGTAACACCCTCAAGGGTGAGGTTTCTTACAGTGTCAGGCTCAGCAAGTCTACAAAGCCTGAAATCACAAGCTTATCAAGCCACCCAACATCACGAGTGGCTGAATGGACAGTTGTTCAATGGACAGCACTGGCCAAAAACAAAGCATAAATTGTGTTAAGGCAAAATGATCAGCATAGATCCCATTGTAGTTGAGATCCTCGCAATAATCCAAGGCATGCCAACGTTTTTTAAAATTTAACAAAACATGGGGATATATAACTATTGGATTCGCTATATATGCTCGATATCCCTTATTGTCGGGTTTTCCGTGTGTGTGTGTGTGTGTGTGTGTGTGTGTGTGTGTGTGTGTGTGTGTGTGTGTGTGTGTGTGTGTGTGTGTGTGTGTGTGTGTGTGTGTGTGTCTGTCTGCAACGCGAGGCTCCACAGCACAAACCAGCAAACCGATTATTTTTCAAATGGTAGTCCTTCAAAAATAGTGTGTCTATTTACTGTCATTTTTTATGAAGAGTGCCAGTTGGCAAAATACGCAATAGGAAAAATCTTGCCAGGCAGAGGAACAATTGTATGTGAACCAATACGTCTTGGCAATGAATCTTCGTCGGTGGATCGGTCAGAATGAAAAGCATAGTATCCAGCGCTTCGATCCTCGCGAATCCCTCGTCGCCTACCGGCTTGTCTTTCTATGTATCTGTCGATCGAAAAACGACTAAATGTCAGTGTGTGTCAGTCAGTGTGTCTCCTCCATCGCTCCAAAACCATGAAACCCAGCAGCCTAACACTTTGCATGCATACGAAGGAACTCCAAGGGAGTGCATGAGTGTAAACTGGGTGTTTGGGTTAATTTAAACCACCCATTTTGAAGATAATTAACGGCTTTATTTAATTATCCTTTATCAAGGCTCAGGCCGCAACGGTTTCTTAACAATCAAGTGCTAAAATGTTTTTTTCACTGTCCTCACTCATATCACCGAATGTCTGATCTTCATACCTATGAATCACTGCATACATCGCTTTTTTTTTAAGTGATATAGTTTTCAAATTAGGAGCTTGAAGCGATTTAATGCAATTATAAATGTATGATGCGATTTTCCACAATCTGCTCTCACAGACTAATGAATGTATATAATCAAAATATAATTGCTGTTTTGAGGATCGGATCACATGGAAAAAAATAACTCAAAATCTGGAGTGAAATCTGAAAATGTTAAGAAAAAGCGATGTTCATTTGGTTTTTGCGGGGACATCCCCATTAGCAATCGCTAGCTATCATTTGCCAAGCCGGCCGTTCCTCATCAACTGTTTCGTTGGAGTACCTGGCTGAGTGCTTAAGCCACTTGGCAAGCACCAAACAGTAGATAGCCGTATTACGCACATAGTTCGTGTGCTGATCCGGAGGGTAGTTTGCTCCTAACACGAAAAGGTACATTGACAGCACACGTGCATATTGTATAATTAGGTAGCTTTGGATTTGTAAAGGGACTCATTGTGGGTGTGTGTGTGTGCTCGCATGCTTGGTTACATGTGTGTGATGCGAGAGATTAGTGGGATTCACAAGAGCGTGGACCAAACTCACACCCAGGCCCATGGTGTGAGGTGTGTGGTGCATGGCGCCATGGAGGAGGTTTCAAATTTTATCTTGAGCAGCGTCCTCCTTTGTCCTTGCGGATGTTTCTAAAGCAATTGGCTATTTTATATGAATTGGGTGTGCTTTAGAAAGATTATATTATTTCTCTTTGGAAGTTTCAAAGCAAAATATATTTGATAACACCTGATTTCCGAGTCGTTTCTTGATTTCCGAGTGGAACTGTAAGGGTTCTACAGGGGGGTTGCTCCCCAAAATATGTATTTTATTTCTTTTCTGAAACCACACACACAATTTTGATTAAACTTGACCACAACCTTTAAGGCCCAGTCACACCTTGACGTTTCAGCCATGCTTATACCGATTTTTGAAAAATTTGTCAAAAACGCTGGCGCACGTCCAATATGTTATGGGTAAGTTTTGGAAACATTGAGAGCACGCTGAAAAACACTGCCATACGTCGTAGTACGCTGGCTTTCATCGTTGTACTTTGCGGTTGTCCTCAAATTTTAGCATGCTTGAAATTTTACGACTTATGCCAACGTATGACTCACGAGTTCCGCTACGCTGGCCATAAGTTTTAGGTACGTTATGCGATCGTTGACACACGTCGACACACGTTACTTGTAAGTTACTCACAAGTCGAAACGCGTTGAGGTAATGTTTAGCGTACCCAAAACTTATTTCTAACCTACGAGTAACGTGTTGTAGGCACGTTACGCGATCGTTGACACACGTCGACACACATTACTTGTAAGTTACTCATAAGTCGAAACACGTCGAGGTAATGTTTAGCGTACCCGAAACTTATTTCTAACCTATGAGTAACGTGTTGTAGGCACGTTACGCGATCGTTGACACACGCCGACACACGTTACTTGTAAGTTACTCATAGGTCGAAACACGTCGAGGTAATGTTTAGCGTCAGTGTTCCAGACTCCATGTTTTTTTTTGTTTTTTATTTTCTTCGGCATGACGGTGATGTTGACACTTCGATTTCTAGTGCGGTAAAAATATAATATAATTAATAGGCTGCCGCTCAACAATTTAAATCATAACCGCACTAGAAATCGAAGTGTCAACATCACCGTCATACCGAAGAAAAAAAAAACAAGCAGTCATAGACTGGTACTTACGAAATCGTCAACTTGACCTCTGACCTTGTCTAATAAAAGCTGTCTCCAGAGAAGGTAGCGACGCAAACCCTAAGTTTCTCCAATGATTCTGTACCAAACCATCAAAAAATCGAATGTTTTGGATGTTTGACCTCACTGTGACCTTGACGTTTGACAGATTTTGACCAAAATATAATCAGCGCTTGCCATCACCCTCCCGAATCACGTGGTGTAATGTGACATTGGTAGCTTCTTCCGTTCTCGAGTTATCATTTTTTGGATGTTTGACCTCACTGTGACCTTGACCTTTGACCGATTTTGACCAAAATCTAATCAACACGAGCCATTACCCTCCTGAATCACGTGCTGTAATTTGACATTGGTAGCTTCTTCTGTTCTCGAGTTATCTGTACCAAACCATCAAAAATCGAATATTTGACCTCACTGTGACCTTTGACCGATTTTGACCAAAATCTAATCAGCACGAGCCATCACCCTCTTGAATCACGTGGTGTAATTTGACATCAGTCGCTTCTTCCGTTCTTGAGTTATCGTGCCTACAAACAAACAAACAAACAAACAAACAGAAACGGAAGTCATCAATATACTTAAGAATTCTTTTGATTTCGTAAGTAACAAAGAGAAACGGAAGTCATCAATATACTTATGAAATCTTTAGATTTCCTAAGTAACAAAAAAAAAAAAAAACATGGAGTCTGGAACACCAACGGGTTCCTCCTGTGTGAACCCCATTTTTATATACCAATTCCCCTAAACACTGCCAATACGCCATTATATGGTAGTTGTAAGTTAGAAACACGTTCATTTAGTTCTTTGGTCGTCCGGAAGACGTCAATCAAATACGTCGACACACGTCAATGTGCGTTGGAAATACGTAAGGAATTGGTTCAAACCACGTTACTCATAAGTAAGAAATAACTTTCGGGTACGCTAGACATTATAGCTCGACGTGTTTCGACTTGTGAGTAACTTACAAGCAACGTGTGTCGACGTGTGTCAACGATCGCGTAACGTGCGTACAACTTATGCCCATCGCATGCGGAACGTGTGAGGCATATGGCAAGTACGTCGTAAAATGTTTAACACGTTTAAAAGTACAAGACGTACTCCACTTACTACGACGTATGATACCGTACTTTAGCATTCTATTCACGTATACCAAACTTACCCATACCGTATTCGACGTGCGCCAGCGTTTTAGACGCATTTTTCAGAGGTCGGCATACGCTGGCAAGATCGCCAAGGTGTGACTGCGATGTTGACACTTCCATTTCTCCGGCGGTTATGATTTGAATCGTTGTGCGGTAGCCTTTTAATAGGCTACGCCACGTGATCGTCGGCGATACGTGCAGCACGCTATGCATAAGTTAGACTATCATTGGGCATACGTTGTGAACGCCAACAACAGGCTAAGCATTCGTTGGTATCAGTTATCTATAAGACAATGAAACGTTCTGTGTCCGTTACTGATATGTTATGCATACGACCACCTCATTATGAATACGTCCGAATCTTTAAAAAAAACATCAAAAGTTCAACGTAAGCCAGCGTTTTATATACATTTTGATACGTTGCCATTGCTGGCTAAAACGTCAAGGTGTGACAGGGCCTTTATCACACATGATGTACCATGGTTTGTTCATGGCATAAAAAAAGCTTCCATCGGTATTTACTTTCTTCTCTGTTATGTATTTTGTGGGTCATCCATGCCTACCAGTGGTTGCCTGGTTATCTTATCCAGCCACTACCAGGTGAGTGCCCAGGGGTTTATCTTACCCCGATGTTGAATATCTCTGTTTCTTAACCATATGTTTATTAATATCATATCTTACCCCTATGTTTATTGCCCCAGGTATATCTCTGTAAGGTTCTTTGTCATCATTCCTGTAGGTCCAGCTATCACTGGTACAACTTTGGTATTCTTCAGCTTCCAGGATCTTCTCGCTTCATTCTTGAGGTCTTGGTGTTCGGTCATTTTCTTGATTTCTGCATCGCTTCGTCCAAAATCACTGTTATTAGCACTTCAATCAGCAATGCCTTCTCTTTTGTTTGTACTTAAATATGATATCTGGTCGCAACACTTTGTTTTCGATGTTCACACTCGATGGGATCATTAGTTCATACGTGAGTGGTCGGTACTTCCATGTTTTCAGTGATTGCTTTTGGTTTATGTTCCCACAAATTTTCTGGAACTGGGACATCAAAGTTTTTGCAGATGTGCCAGTGGATTACATAAACTCTGTTGTATCGTTGTGTGTAAAGCTGTTCTGATATGAGTTTTTTGTGTGTGTGTTTGGTCATGAAGCACAACATATCATTCTCTTTACTAACCCCACCTCCACCCCTCATCTTTCTCTCTTTTCATTTTCTCATTCATTCATTCTCTCTCTCTCTCTCTCTCTCTCTCTCTCTCTCTCTCTCTCTC
>BROF01004203.1:105954-118117 GCA_024346535.1 Eptatretus burgeri | reverse complement strand
TATATATATATATATATATATATATATGCATGTATACACACATACATATGTTGAATCCTGTCAACAGTCTGGTCACTTTCCTCTCAACAGTAATTCTGTGAACAGTGATACATGCAAATGTCAGACGCCCATCAACTTGTTTTGTAGTTCCTTCAACTCCTCCACCTCCTCCTCCCTCACAGATCTGCACAAGCTGTTAGATTTGCTGATGTACAGGGTGTTCCAGAAAGACCTGGACAACTTTGGTTGTTAATATTGTTACGGTTCTAGGAACCGTATGCATGCAAACATACAATTGTCCTGAAGTTAGTTATGCCATTATGTATATGTGCAGATACAACCCCTCCTTGTCTGTTGTGGGAAGACACTGGGGTGCGTTGCGATGTTTTTTTCATTAAATTAATAAATCTTTATATCCCCTCCATTATGAACCACAGTACCTTCTTCTCGCCTTTCGAGGCAAAATCTTTGTGCAGTTCTTTTTTGGTGAGTCTGGACACGTGTGGAGTGGGCGGGGTTTCGGGCATGGCCGAAACCCCCAACCAGAAAGGGCGGACCCATGGAAGCCCCGTCCAATCAGGGCAGACAGTGACGTCAGCTTCACCAAGGCCCCTCCCCACTGAGAGAGATCTATAAATTACGAAGTAACCCTGAGAGCTGAGAGCGTTGGAGTGAGACAGTTCGGCGGCTGGTAGCGAAAGAAAGGAGGAAGGTCGTAGAGTGGTTGCACTTTTGGGGGTCATTCGTTTTGAGTGTGAGAGAGTTGGGAAGACCTCGACCCGACCTTGACCGGGTCTCTCGTTGGGTCCTGTCTGCAGCCCTGATCCCCGCCTTGGACGCCGCTCTACTCGACCAGGGCTCCTTCGCAGACACGGTCTCCATGCGTGCGGCCGTGGACTGAGCCGCACGACCATTGACAGGTGCCACACCATGGAGCATCCCTTCCCTCCAACGTTCAGGTACCCAAAAGAACTGCGACCTCAGCTCACCTCCCTCTCTGGCTGCGGGGGTCCCTTTGTCATACATCTGCGTTTATTTTCATCTGAGTGTGTGGCGCCATCTTTAAGTAGAATTGCATGTGTTTTTATCTGATTATTGTAAATCTTGCCCGTTTTATTCCCTCGTAAGTCTGCTGTGTGTCCTTCTTTTGCAAGTTGATTGTAAATAAATTAATGTAGAAATGTTCCCAGTTCGTTTTTGTCTTTTCCTTAATTGGTCCAGATCTGAGTTTAGCTGGGTCTTTATCCCCGATATTCTGTTCATTCGAGCCGGTATGTTCTTGGTAGTTCCGCTCAGCTGCATCCGATACGGAAAGGTGGTTGGTAGAGTGATCCGGATCAGGCAAGGCGTATCGAGGGCGTGGTTCCCCGGTAGTCGAAACCGTGTGGTTAATTAGGTAAATTGGTTCTAGACAAAAAGACCCTACACCATGCGGTTGAGTTATTGGCGTCCACGGTCGGCTAAGCAACCCGCCGCCTCACGAAATTATTCCTGAGCGACGGCCTACAATTCCGGGAGTCTGGTATGAGGTGACATAACTTCCCCCACCTAGTGGTCGTTCTCGCCACCGGACCCCGGCCCGCAACAATATATTTAGAACCACAAATGATACGACACCGCCCTTTGGTTTATATGATCCAGGAACTCAAAGTTTGGTGCACAAACATCCAGGAAGTACACGAGCTCTTGCCACATTCAGTTCAGCACGTTTTCGTCCAGCAGTGCGCATTCATACCTGGTGTTGGCTTAATGGTTAGGGTGGTGAGATTGGAATCCTCGGGTCCTGAGTTCAAATCTTGCTCAGCCATCGAATTAATCCCAGGTGGGATTGACTCAGCCTGTCATCCTTCTGAGGTCAGCAAAATGAGTACCAGCTTTCTGGGACGATCAAGCCATTCGAGTATCCTGTGTTGGAGTGGCGACCCGTCAAGGATTGTGCCCAACAGCCCAGGATACTGCTTGGGCAGCACCAACGCTCTGTACAGAGTATGCTCTCAATGGATGGATGGTGCGTATGTAGCTGTGGTCAGAGAATGAAGATCCTGCAGGTTTGCCATATTGGTGTTGTAGACACCATCTTTGACAAAACCCCACAGAAAAACAAACAAAAAAAAATCAAGGAGGGTTGCCTCGTGATTGTGGACGTCAGGCGGTTGGTCTGTCTCAGTCAATTCAGCGTCCTGGAATTTTTCATTCAAGACAATTTGAACGACTAAGGCCCAATGAGGGGGAGCGTCGTCCTGTTAAAAAAATGACATCGGTTTGCAGGTCTTCAATCTATGTGAAGGCAAATCCTTCCAACATGTTCATGTAAATGGTTGAGGTCAGGGTATCCTCCACAAAAAAACCAGTCCTACAAAGCAGTCATGGAGAAGGCCATGCCACACATTGACCTTTGGACTGTTGAGTACATGTTCAATGACGACGTGGAAGTTTTCTCAGATACTCACATTGTTCTGGTTGACCTTCCCCAATACATGAAAGCAAGCTTCATCTGTCAACATGAACTTTTTCAGGTAATCTTCGTCATTCTCTATGCAACTGAGCATTTCCAAGACAAACGCCTTTCATTTGGGTCATTGCACAATCTGCACCTTTTAAGCATAAAGCTTCAGTCTTATGCAAAATCCTGTATACAGTGGTGGTTGGTAGTCCCAGTTCTCTGGATACACATCAAATTGATTTTCTGGGACTGTTGAAATGATTCACGCACTTGTTCAGCGTCTGCTGGACTTGTGCTTGGTCAACTGGTACTTTTCTGTTTCTGACAACTTCCATTCTTATACCTCTTGTACCACTCTGATGCGAGTCCGCGATGGCGGATTCCTTCCATACCTTGTACGGAAATTATGCTGAACTTGTATGTTGGATCTCATCTCAATGAACCATTCAACGCATTGAGCTTTCTCCTGTGGAGTTGCCATTTTGTTTTCCATTAAACCACCAGACCTGAAAATAAAGAAGAAAATTTTTTTTATGAGTTTCTGTATCACATAAAATAAAGGGTATCGTCATATCATTTGTGGTCCTCAATATATTAACAACAAATGTTGACCAGGTCTTTTTGGAACACCATGTATGTTAAATTACTCTTCTCTGCCTTTAGTGCAAGCTCATCAGCAGTTTCTGTCATTGCATTTGTGGTGGAAAATAACTCAATTTCCACAAGTTGGATCAGCACACAAACGGAGAATCTTTAATTTCGTAGATAGGGAGGAAGAACATTCAATGATTCACTGAAACATTTGAATGAACTTCACTCCACATAAATGAAATTCAAGATTCTCCGTTTGTGCTGATCCAACTTGTGGAAATTGAGTTCTTTTCCACCACAATTTTGGTGCCCGAACAGGGACCACAAACCCCGGCAGGGCTGGGAACAGCATCGTCTGGCATAACAGCAAGCAAGTGGCCACGAACAACGATGTTTGCTCTTACTTCAGATCGGATGCTGCATCTCTCAGCCAAACTGGTAACGTGGTACTCCATTGATAGGAGAGGTATACAAAGGAGAACCTTTAGTGACAGGCCTAAAAAATAGGTGGTTGGAGGCCATCTAAGATTACAGGAATTATCCTGGGCATTGAAATGTTTTAAACAGGGGTTGGAGGTCTCTGAAAGGAGGGGAGTGGTCAGCCCCCCAAGGAGAGGGTTGGAGGCCCTGTTCCCCAGGAGAGGGTTGGAGGCCCTGCTCGCTAAAACGTTCAAATCCCCAAGGGGGAGAATGAATAAGTATTACGAATGTTTGTTGAGTTACCTCTGAATTTGTTTGTTCATTGTCCTCGCTGGAAGTTTGCTTGCTGTGAAACTGTTGCATTGTTATTGTGTGGAGGTGTTACTGATTCATAAATCCTATAGTTTTGTAATGAGTTACCTCTTTGGACAGATTTGTGAATCCTACATGATTGGAAATGTTAAGTTGTATGTTAAGGACATGTTGGGTGTTCCAACCTGGCACTCGTGCATGTTTGTATTTATATCTGATTTGTATGGGCACTGATTTGCATTGATCTGCATGCAGTACAAGAGTGTTGAAATGGAGCATGTGCGACTCCAGTAGATTTCACTGGAATACAACGTGCTTTTTTGTGTATTGGGAACTGTGAAGCTTATGGAAATGAATAAGTACGGAAAGTGGAGATAAGGATTGGTCATTACCATACACTGTGAAGACTCTGGATGAGGCAAAGTGCACACGCCAATTCCAGAGGAAAAAACTATGACGACTGACTTACACGCGCTGTTGCATCTTTGGCGCGGACACAAATAATTGGGTATATGTTCGCTTGTATTGAAAGCCAGAGCCCTGACATTGTGATGCAGCCTCTTTAGAGTGCAGGGCGTATGCCGTTAAGAATGCTTTAAGACCAGATAGAGAGGTGGTGTGTGTGAATTTGATCTTGGTGAACATCTGACTTGAGGCGATTGTGAGCTCGATAAGTAACTGAAGATTACTGTACGATGTCATACATGAATGTCTTGTTAGAAATGTCGCAACAATTAAAGAATGAATCAATTGAATGTAAAACTTCAGGCAGAGAGTTAAAGCAGCCGGTGTTTGAACTTTTCCGTTTGTGGTTTGGTGGCTGGCTCATGACTTGGAGCAGAGGGATGTTTGATGTGTGCGTTGTTGATTCCTTCTGTCTCTTGTTTAAGTATGAATACACATCATGTTCATGACTTAAAATGATCCCTCAGATATGCGCACATGTGTTTCGGTGCAGTTTTGAATATTCCCACAACTGGGTAGGCAATTTTAGTGTGTCTTGAGTCATGAATCACATTTTGCCTTGAGAATGGCTGGATGATGCATGAATGGAATACTGTGTATGTTCGTGTGAGAATTCCCTGCGTCGTGCTGTGGTTAAATCGTGAGTCAAATTGGTTTAAAGCTAGAGTTTTCTCATTGTTTGATAACTTTGTGTGTTTTGGCTTTGACCACTGTCTGTTGCATACATAATAAATGTATGGCCTCCAAAGAGTACTATTTTTCCTCATGGGGGAAAAAGGGGGGGGATGTGGAAGAAAAATAATTATATTAATGCATTCTCAATTATAATTGTTGCTGGTACTTTATAAATTTAATTTCTGTACTATTGTCTGTCAGTAATGTTTCCCTTTTCCCAAGTCTTTTGACCTACAGATTGACAAAAGGATTATCTTATTATGAAAAAGGTCTTGCTCACTGCATATAAACAGGGTTACCTAGTTGTAAACACTGCAATTTTGCCATGATTGTGTCATTCTCTCCCTCCCACCCAAAGTGGACGCGTATTTCAGTTTTGAGTTCTTTTGCCAAATACTCATCAGCTCATCCCGTGGTTGAATTGCCAAATGTCTCACCCTCCCATTCTTTGGAATGTCAAATTGTGTACAAGAGGAATTGCTTCTGGCTTCTGTTTCAGTGAATCATTGAATGTTCTTCCTCCGTATATACGAAATTAAAGTTTCTTCATTTATTTGCTGATCTAACTTGTGGAAATTGAGTTCTTTACCACCACACATCAATGTCCACCTTCAGATATTTCTGGCGAGATTTCAAATCAGATGTTTCTTCTTCAAACTTTCTTTTCTGCCATAGCTGGGTTGCATTATTTTGCTCATTCAAGATAGTTGGTATGTTGTGTGTGCATCAGCAGCAAAAATTAAGTTTCTTGTCCAGTTGTACATTTTGAACTCCTCCCACAGCATGAAGATGATGACAGATCATCTGCTTCAACCCAGTGTCATATATTTGGGCCATGCTCGATTCCTCCTTTAGGATTTCAACCTCAATCTTTATTCATTGAAAACCTTCCTTCCACCATTGCTTCGCTGTGGGATATAAGTAACAACTGTTTCACAACAGACCACAGCTTGCAGAATTCCTGTTTCTGTGCTAAATAAGAACTGCCTGCAAGGGATTCTAAATAGGGTTGGGATAGGGGATGGGGGAGGGCAAAAATGCAAAAGGTGTCTGTCAAGCCGGCACGCTGGGAGCAACAATTTGGATTTATTGTCACATTTGATGCAATTTAAATGCTCCAACAGCAGAGAAGTGCTCCATATGTCGCTTTTTGATGCCGAGGGACTGTAATAAAATTTTGTATTGGTGTCAAAGTGAGTGACCAGTCACAAATTAATAGTAAGATGCCACAAATGATCAAGTCTATCCTTCTTTGGGTCAAAGTTTGTGTCTGAATGCAGCATTATCTTAGTATCCCTGTGCATTAAGGGTCTCGTTCCCTATTTCAAGTGTTCCACTTTGCATCAACCAAGGTTGTCAGGGACTCATCAATTTCACTACCAAGTCTTTCTTCTCAAAATGCCTTGGGTCAAGACAGGCCAAGCTTCTAACAAAGAGATACTTTATTGGAGAAGTCTTGACGAGCTTGCAAACCATTTTTACATTCCATGCAAAATTCCAGAATACCTTTGACACTTTTTTGGTTTGAATTCCATCTGGGACACACGATGTCACAATCCCTCGTAGATAGGGTCCAGTTTGGACTAATGATGCTGAAGGTCCAGATGTGGACCACGGTCTACTTTTTGAGGACCCTTAGTGTAAACCAAACCCGAGGGGGGGGGGGAGGTTTGGATTAGATTTGGGAAATCGGAAATTAAATCTAAACGAAATACAAGTATAAACACCTGTCCTGGAACCAAATAATTACATAATACAGGAGTTAGACCGGTCATTTGCTGCTTGGCACTTCTCGCAGGACTTTCAAATGCATCTCCCCCCCCCCACCCCCAATATTATAGGTATTCCCACAAACCCTGCACAGGGTTCGTACAGTCCCGACTGAATGAAATTCCAGGAGTTTTCCAGGACAATTGTCATTTTCAAGGAAGCATAATGCTTGTGTTATACCTTGTGTTCAACAATTTACTGATTGAAGGAGTGCACAAAATTCTATAATCAGTCTTTTTTATTAATTGTTTTCATGATTGAACTGCAATACATGCAAGTAAAGGCAATTTCACCCAATACTGATTTACTGTATGAAACATGAAAATATATATATTAATTAAATAACTTGAAATTTGTGCTAACAAAACAAAACACTTGCATACTTTCTCAACTTTTTTGCATAAACAAGCATTTACAGATACAAGTATGTCTCTTAAAAGTCCTGATTGAACTGCAATTTGTAAACTTAAAAGGCAATTGCACACAATACTGCTTTACTGCATGAAACATGAAAACGTATATATTAATTAAAAAACTACAAATCTTTGGAAAAACAAAACACTTTTACATACTTATCTTAAAAGCCACAATTAAGCTGCAATATTTAAAGGCAATTTCACACAACACTGTTATTGCATGAGACAAGAAAATGTATATTTTAATAAATCTGTGAAGAAAATACTTTTTACATACTTTCTCAGAAGCTTTTGCATTTAATGTCACTTGTTATCAACAAGTCACCTTTGAACTGACTAGCATGTCATCAATAAGTGCCACAAGCATTTACAGGTTTCTCAGAAGCCTAACATTTTATACTACAAGTTTCTCTAACTCTATCAATTATTTTTCTTTCTTTTTGGAGGCCTCTCTCAAACTGTTAGCTTTACTAACAAATGACAAATCTCTCTCTTTCTGCTCTCAATGAAAACTCGTCCGCCGTTTTTTGTATCGAGTCAATGTCTGTTTTGAGTCTTTTTTTTGGCGCGATTTTAAGTCCAATAATTCTTCTTCTATCGTTCGTTTTCTGTCCGAGACAGAGGCCAGCTGCTTATTTCGCTTCTGCTCATCCAAGTAATCTTGGTACTTCCTTCGTGCAGCACTTGCAGACAATAGCAGCTTCTTGTCGAGTTCAACTTTCTGCAACCCTCCGACATTGTGAAAATGATCACAGATTACTCTCTGGGCAATTAAGGACTCGTCTGTCAGATTTTCCACCTCAAATTCTTTGTTTATCGAGAAGCCCCTTTCAACTGCAGCCTGTCCATGGGACAGTAGCAAAAGTTGTCTCACAAACCCCCTATAGATTACTGAACTCCGGCTTTTTTGCAATGTCTGCATGCTACAGATGGTCGAGGCGATCTTTCTTTCAATCGAAATGTGCGTGTTTGACTGAAGCGTCAGTCAGATATCTTGAGTACTGGCGGAGTGTCTCATCGCCATTTTCTGGTGTTATCCACTTGGCGTCACAAAGGGCACTCACTGTTCTGCGCATGTCGCAGATGGCTACTTCCTTTTCGTTGAAATGTCTTCGGTCCAGACATGCTAAGTGTCTAGCAAGGGCATATTTGATTGGTGCCTTTTCAATCAGCTTTGACACCAATTCCACAAGAAGCCATCTGCATTCATTGAGAAACTCGAAAACTGCTCTATCGGATGCTTTCTTGGAGGGAACAGCTTCTTTCAGAGCTTTGTCGGCAGCCAGTCCAATGTCAATCTTGGACAGATCGGCGTAGTTGTCATCTTTTCTTGCATCAAACGACGCCAGCTTTACACGAGAGTGGTGAAGACTCTGACTTTTGTCCTCCCGCACAGGTACCGGCAGCGTCACACCTCATTATCCAGTGAATCCATGACTCCCCAGGCCCAACCCAGACGTCTATTGACCTCTGACTTACAGCCAGCAGAGACATGAATATCACTGCCAAGGCAAGTTAATCTCTCCACGACCTCAACTTCCTCACCACAAACAGGCACAGACAGGACAGCAGCATCCAAGATGTCATTGAAAGCCTGGATCTTAGTTTTGACCCAGGAAACCTATAATCCCAGCGGCTCAGACTCCTCATGCAGCACCTCGAGGGCCCCCAAAAGGATATCTAAAGTCTCCTTTATCACCTCAGCCTTTGTGACAAAGTCCTGTATTGTTGTTGGTCTCGGTGTAGCAGTACTTGCTGTGCTGGTTGGTGCCGGTCTTACATCAACCTCTATCTGCGGATCCACTGTAACATAGTTCATATCACAATTTATTTAATACATCAGCAGTCATCAGTAATATAAAAAAAAATTTCTCTAAATTCAAAGCAAAACTTTAAAATTGGTCCTTAATTATTTTTTTTTTAAATTTCATTAAATATCAGTACGATTTATTTTCTCAGTCGGTTTGATTCCAAAGCCATAAACTTGAGAACAATTTCGATGATAAAAAATTGATTATCATAACCTTACTAATAATTTACCGTTTTATAATTTTCAATCAAGTATTTTATATAATTATATTATAATCATAACTTCCTATCATTCAATGTTTTTCAATCCATTGGCACCAAAAAGACCGATGTCGGCTTATTTTCTTACAAAAAATAAAAAAGATAGAAATATGTAAGGGACAGTGCACACAAAAGTTTATTTTCCAGGAGTTTCCAAGAGTTTCAAGGAGTTTTTTTCTTTTTTCCAGGAAATTCAAGGAATGTGCGAACCGTGCCGCATCTGCCCTGATGGATGGACTCCTTCACGAGCCTATCCCAGACATGCTTCAGCCACAAGAAATTTAAATTGCAAAGCTATGAGATTTTTCAAATTATTTTCCTTTCACTTTACAATAGCAGTGGCTACTTCATGCTTAATGTCCACACAACCTGACCATATCGTAAAGTGTGATAAACGCATGAGAAACCACTTCTGCACTGCTTTATTAGTAAACAAGCAAAAGTACCCGACCCCAGTGACAGGAAATGTGATTGGGAATTTCAAGTCCCATCACTACCAACATCCTTCCTTTGCACTTCACTGACTTTCAAGACTTGTTCTCGAGCTGCTTATGAGATCAAAAAGCTAGTTCTGACTGCCTCTTTTGAATTGGCCTGATGAGATGGTCTTCGGGCATTATCTCGAGCCTGCTCGTGAGCTCAAATGGAAACACCGATGTGGGCCATTTGTCTACGTACAGTGTTTTGGACCTGTTTTTGCATTGCAAAGGAATGTCGACATGCCTGCATTTGTTCTTTAGCAGCATAATTTTCTCGTGATCTGCAGTCATTATTTTCTCGGTGTGTCCTTTTTCTAGCTCTCTCATTTGCCCTTCTGGCTTGCATATGGTTGCCGAGCTTGCTCTCATTTCATCCCTTTCGGTGGCATGATTGGATAAAGAGGAAGAAGATCGAGGAGGAGGAAGAGTGGTTAAAGTACTGACTGCATCAGAAAGTCATAAAGCTGTCGGGCATGGCAAAATGTGTAACCATGCCAACGTTTTTTTTTTTTTTTTCAAACAATTAAATATTTACCTTTCCAACATAGATAAATCGGGTGAAGGTAGAGAGCAGGGGTTGGAGTTCAAAAAAAGCAAGCAGACGCATTTTGGGAGCAAAATACGTTGCCAGTACAAGACGTGGTGTGCGGACGTACATAGAAACACTCTGCTGGGACCTGTATAGATCGCATGACATGAATGGCAATCTTCCACACTTGCGGCACAACTTCAATTATCGATAAACAATTAATTAATTTCGCTGTGGGAAAATAACCGTAATAAAGAGATGCAGAGTGAAAGAATAGTGGATTTTTTAATATTTTTTATACATCAAAGCTTGTGGAAGAGCAACAACACAGAGCAGACAACGTTCACGACACGACAAAAATACGATGGATTACTGTACGTCCAATTAATTAAGGGGAAACAAATTTTCATAAATTTGTAATTTTTTTCATCCCCCTCAAGTTCCTTTACCAATTTCTTTGGTGTCTTTCAGGCATATGTGCGAAATGCATAAATGTACCATGTATAAAGCAGTAAACACAGCCTCGATTGTTCTCAAAATAAAAAAAAATAACGAGGGCGGTGCATAGCAACAGAATGCTGGCTTGATTGCTCGATGCCTCAAAAAAAAAAAAACTGGAGTTATGTTATGAAGCCAAAACATTGCTAGTGTGTGTGTGTGTGTGTGTGTGTGTGTGTGTGTGTGTGTGTGTGTGTGTATATATTGTTACGGCTGTGGAAATTCGCATTACACCATAAAGGGCCCTCAAGTGAGATATCGCGATAGGTACATGTGTAATTAAGCCCAAACCCGTTGTATAGAGGGAATTTATGTGATCCATTCGGGCTGCGATCCTCCAGTTAGTCGTTTTTCTTTCAAACAAACAAAAACCAATGATGCTGGTGGGCTTTTCCCGCCATTGTTCCCAGCGCTTGGTGTGAGGGAAAAGGGAGGGGGGCTCACAGTCGATTGGTGGATGGACAGCGTGAGGCGGTCGGGGTGAGGGAACGTCCCTTTTCGAGAACCCTCTCAAAGGAGGGTGGAGCCGAAAACGGGACGGAGTGAAGGGCGGAGCCCCGCACTATAAAAGTCAGACACGGGCGGGGCGCGTTCTCTCCCTCTTCCTGCACTCTCCTTCTTCCTGCGCTCTCCCTCTTCCTCTCGCTCTCTCCCTGACTCGTGGAACTCGCCTCCGTCTGAAGTCGTTGTTGGGTCCTCGCCGAGCTGTGTCGTCGTGGTCGAGTGTCTCTGCGTCGGTGTGGAGCTCGTGGAGCCCGAGGAGCTCGTTGAAGTTGAGCTGTATCGTCGAGTCTGGTCGAGTCGGCAGTTGAGGATGGCGAAAGAGACGGAGCTCGGAGTGGAGGTCGTGGGAGGAGGACTCGACGGCCGCACCAAGGGAAGTCCTTTCTTTTCTTTGGGTTTGTGTAAATGACTGTGGGTGGCGCCTGTCCTTAAAGTAGTATTGTTTTAAGTGTTGCCATGTGTACGCGAATTCGGTTTTAACTCTTCCTTTGCTTTTTTATATGCATTTTTCTTTTGCTGTGGATACGTGCTTGTCTGTGTGTGTGTGAATAAACGTGTTTATGTGAACTTGTTCCCCGTTTCGCTGCGTCCTTTCCTTTGTTTGACTCTCCATCTTGCATCACGTAAGGGGTTCGTAGTGGGTTCAACATCCCGGTAATTAATCGGAACCGTCAAGGCCGACGATAACACCACTCGGTTATCACTGCAGCACAGAACGGACCGCTTAAGCGTTTCGTGTCCAGAGTCGGCCTGTGGCGTGGTAGGATCGTCCGGTCGACCATTCGCACAGGTACTTAGGTCGATAAACACTATCCTGCGCGGGTGGGCAATTGGCACGATCGTGGTGAGGTTAAACCCCCACCCGTGACTAGCTCCCGGCGTTGTTCCGAGAGGGTCACGACTGAATTGTCCGTTCGGTGGGCGACGTGTCGCGATTCGAGTTACGTGGCTGATCGCACGCCGGCGGGAGCGAATTCCCAACTATATATAT
>BROF01004203.1:54537-105792 GCA_024346535.1 Eptatretus burgeri | reverse complement strand
TATATATACATATACGTAGTGTTTACATAGCTTGGATTGGTTCCAATTATACTCGGCCGTAACGGAATCCTCCTTCAGACTGGAAGGCTTGAAGCCTGGGGCCGACACAAACTGTGTGCCTCAGAACATTGACGCCAATGGGCTGCAACCATCCAACATTTGATGCATTTAATAGTCGCTTTTGGTGTTTTTCACATTGAAGAGAAAAGTTACAGGGAACCCGTGGCGATTGTGAATATAACACTTCTGTTTAGAGCGATTTTACCTCACGTCCCATTGAGCATATTATTTAATTTAATAAATCGTTTTTTTTCCAAAATTTTCTATGATTCAACTCTAGATTTCAACAATTATTTGGGCCGTGAGCTCCAATTGTAAAAATATTGAATGAGATTATGAATATCAGCTTTTAATAAGCATATACGATAATCTTGCCAGGAGCCAATCACATTGCACCTTTCCTCCTCACACAGCCAATCAGCGTAACAGCTAACAGACGAACGGACAGCCATCCTTGTCTTATATTTAAAATTGGTAATGTTCTCTTGAAGAGATTGGCACAATTAACAATTCTGACCAGGGGTGTGGCGATTATTTATATTTGCACAATTTTCTCTATTTTCCAGCAGTTTAAAGGATGAGGCCAAGTTTTCCAGGACTTTCCAGTGTTGGAAAACACCTTTTCATTTTTCCAGGAATTGAGTTTCAATGACTGTGCGAGCACTGAAAGGATGGCTGTGGCACAAGCTGTATCTCTCTGTAGAGGGCATTCTAAGTTTCTGAATTCAAGGAAAACAAATTTGCATAAAATAGTTCAGTAATTTTTTTTTCATCCCCCTCAAGTTCCTTTGCCAATCTCATCTTGAAGAACTCCTTGTCCTGCTTATCCAGAAACAGCTTCAGAAATGCCATTATATCATTTTCAATCTTCAAAATGCTCTTCCTTCAAATTGGCCAACCAATTCAAGCCTGAGGGAACAAAACCTGGTGAATCGGATGGATCTGAAAGCAGTGCAAAGCCACAGTTAACTGCAACAATAGATATGTGGAGTAATGGATGCACTGTCCTTCAGAAGCAGCACAACTATAAGAAGCTCGTTTTTGATGGCTTCTTACAACTGTTGCAGTTAATCATAATCATACACCCCTTGAATATCACACCTTGGTAAACAAGTTCTTAACTGGTAGTATGTACACCAACAGGGTGGATGTATGGTAGGCACCTGCTGTTGAAGTATAGGGGCTGATGGTCAGCATTCCAGTGAAGAAGTGCTGGAGGCACACATACACAAACAGGCACAACATTTCACATGACACATACCTGCTACAAATACAAGGGTGCACATTTGCCAAACACACTTTCTCCATGCTCGCAGCCTGCCAAACATCTCTGCGAATGAAACTTTGGTATAAAATAGAATGTAGGACCAGTGACACCAAACAACTTCAGGTCAGGTCAGGCAAGGGAGCATGCGCCAGAGCAGCGTGTCGCTGCGTCCACTTTCCACCGGTACTGCAGGGGCCTCCGTCTGGCCATTCCCCAGGCAGATGCCTGGCCCATCCCCATCACCTTGAGATGCCGATCAACCTGCTGCAACCACGAGGCACGTGGTCGGCCCATTGGCCTCCTACACTCACGAGACTGTCTCGCTGAGAGAATCTGGTGAGCAGGATCAGCGTCAGGAAAATGAGCCACATGTCCATACAGCCGCAACTGATGCTCATGGACTATACAGGTAACAAATTTCATTTGAGTCTCTCTCAGCAACCGCTCATTGGACACAAAGTCCTACCAGCGAGAGCCAAGGATTCTCCGAAAAGACCTGGTACCAAAGGAATCAAGTCTCCGTCTCAGATCCTTGGTCAGAATCCAAGTCTCGCATCCATAGAGCAAGACTGGAAAGCACCAAGGACGTGAAGACTCCGACTTTTGTCCTCCCGCACAGGTACCGGCAGCGCCACACCTCATTATTCAGTGAATCCATGACTCCCCAGGCCCGACCGAGACGTCTATTGACCTCTGACTCACAGCCAGCAGAGACATGAATATCACTGCCAAGGCAAGTGAATCTCTCCACGACCTCAACATCCTCACCACAAGCAGGCACAGACAGGACAGCAGCATTCAAGATGTCATTGAAAGTCTGGATCTTAGTTTTGACCCAGGAAACCCATAATCCCAGCGGCTCAGACTCCTCATGCAGCATCTCGAGGGCCCCCAAAAGGATATCTAAAGTCTCCGCAAAGATGACTGCATCATCTGCGAAATCAAGGTCAGAGATCTTGACATTCCCAAACGATGCAATGCAGGCTTGATCTCTCTGACATCCTCCCCAGAACACAGTCCATAAAAGTGCTGAAAAGTGTGGGGGCCAGTACACACCCTTGATGAACTACAGTAACAACTGGAAAGTCAGAGATGGTACCACCACATCTCACAGCACTCTCAGTACCAGAGTGGAGTTCAGACATCAGATCGATCAGTTTTGGTGGCACCCGACGAAGACCAATAATCCTCCAAAGGGCATCCCGATTCACTGAATCAAACGCTTTATAGAGATCAACATAGACTGCAAGCAGCCCCTGCCAAAACCCTCGTCTGTGTTCGTTGAGGACCCGAAGGGCAAGGATACGCTCAATCGTTGACCTCTTTGGTGTAAAGCCTGACTGCTCTGGACGCTGGTGCTCAAGCAGATGGTGGCGAACCCTATCAAGAATTATCCGAGCAAAGACCTTGCCCGGCACTGAGAGCAGCGTCACCCCTCGGTAGTTGTTGCAGTCTTGGCGATCACCCTTCCCTTTCCAGAGAGGGACAACAAGGCCCCTCTTCCAGTCAGTTTGGATGATGCCTGTGTTCCAGGCAGAGCACAGAAGTGCATGCAACGACACGAGTGCAGCATTTCCACCAGCCTTGAGAAGTTCAGCATGGATGCCACAGATCCCTGGAGCTTTACCCAATTTCAACCGGTTCACCACAGTCTGTTTCCACAAGTGAAGGTGGACCACAGTCGATTGGATGGTCCGCAACAGGGATTGTAACACCCCTGACGTCAAACTCGACAGCTGGTGGATCAGCCTTGTACAACCGCTCAAAGTAACTGGCCCAGCGGGCCTTCACTTCGGACTCCTCTGTCAAGAGTCGACCACCCTCTGCTCTGTTGACAAGATAAATCCAGAAACACCTTCACTGCACAAGATGATAAAGTCCAGGAATGGTACTTTCTTGCCACAATGAGATGGATTGCAAGGGTAAAAGTAGCCCCAAGACCAGAGGTTGCACAGCTTTGAATGAACACATGCTCAACCTGAAGGTTGAGTCCACCGAGGGATGGGCTTGGATGAACACAATGCACGAATTCCCCTGAAAGCGGGACGAGAATCCCTTGACCACAGGTGATGCTCTACCCCCTCACAGATTCCTCACACATAGACCTCCTTGTCCACCCTTAGCGCTCGTACAGTTTTACGCCTCAGCTCTCTGCCATTCAGCCTGACCCTGCGAATCTGGTCAATGGTATCCCAGTGTCCCTTGAGACAAAAATCTTCTTTGCTCTGCGGTGAGATCCCAGACATTCACCGGCAGCATCAAGGACGGTGGTCTTGAAGGCACTCCACAACTCTTCATGACATCCCAAAGCACCCAGACCCCCCAAATCTCCACTCAGCTTATTCGCAAACTCCTCAGCTACCCTCTCATCCTTGAGCTTGCCAACATCCAGCCTTGCCTGGGATGGTACCATTCTCCTGGATTTAAGGTTCAACTTCAGAGTTGCTACAACAAGCCGGTGGTCAGTATTGAGGAACTGAGCACTCCGTTAGACCCTGCAGTGCTGGATCATCCTCCAGCGACCATCAACGAGGAAATGGTCAATCTCCTTTGCCACACCACCAGCGTTGGAATACCAAGTCCAGCGATGAGCTTGTGGGCACTGAAACCATGAACCGGCCACCCAAAGTTCATGACTTCTTGCAAAGTCAAGGAACTTGGTGCTATTCTGGTTCATAGTTCCTGACCCATGAGGACCAATGCACGTCTCAACCATCCCCATCAGTTCCAGTCGATGCATTGAAATCCCCCAAGACTAGAAGTGTATCTCGTCTGTGGCACTGATCAACCACAGACTCGAGTGTGGCATAGAATGCATCCTTCACGGTGAGATCACTCGCCTCAGTCGGAGCATAAACAGAGACCAGGGAAATGACACCAAAGTAGTGACGAATCCTTCGTTTCATAATACGCTCGTTGACCGGTGTTACCTCAATTATCATTGGAGTCAGCTTATTGGACACAGCCACAGCAACTCCTTGGGCATGGTAACCATCAGAGCGACCAGACATATAGTCGGTGCAACCACCCACCATGATCTCTCCGTAATCTGGTCTCCTCACCTCAGAGAGTGCTGCAATACCGATATCTAAACGCTTGAGCTCAGATGATACGAGACATGTGATCATCCTCTCTTTGGGATAGGACATTCCAGGCACACACCCGAAGGGACCTCCTCAGGTTAGCCCAAGGAGACCGCCATCCGGTGGACGACACCTCAGCACCACTCAGTCACCCTCCCACAATCTGACCCGGGAATATTACCCTGTGGTTTCCCTCCTATCGTCAAAGATTGGGGGTCCCAAAGGCTTTGCCCCATTCCCGTCATCCGTTGAGCTGCCCTGCAAAGCGAAAACCACTTTGGAAGGAATTATATCTTCAACATTCATAAATAAATAAAGAAAAATTACATGTATATAAAAAAATTAATAACAGAAGAGAGCAGCAGGTTTAATTTTGTTCCACATCAACAAAAAAGAAAAGTGACAATTACACAACTTAGGGTTTGCATTTTGCCATATCCAAGATTAGACAAGGGGGCATGTAACCACATGGCAAAGTCATCAAGTAACAGCTCTGGAAGTGGATTATGTTTTTTGACATCTCAATGTAAGATTGGCAAATTTGAATTTGTAGCATAGAAATATCGTTGGAAAAGATGGCCAATTTTAAAGCAAAAATAAAATAACAATCCACCATTCAACAAAGGTCTGAAAGGTATGGACATCTCTGCAATGATGGTGGCATCTTCACATGTAAAATATTTCTCACCTGGTAAAGAAGGCTTTACCAGCCATTTCCTGGGTTTTTGTCCATCAAGGTACTTCCTGTCCTGCAAATAAAAACACGACTTGAAAAATGGAGAAAAATAAATAAATAAATAAATCAGTCAAACAAGGACAAACCTTTCAAAGTAAAGACCAATGGTTGAAATAATTTTACTTCATAAAAATGAGCATCAAGAACAGATTTGCATTAAAAAAAAAATGTACAAGGTGAAAAAAGGCCCACATATTCCTGAGTCATGAAAGGTAGCAAAAGTCCAAATCATTTTAAAACCTGCAATTCTCACCCACTCAAAGTTTATCCAAAATAGATAATGGCTTTGGGAAAAAGGCCTTCAAAACAAGCTCAAAGGTTGAGTTGTGCACATGAGACTGGAAACAATTTGGTATGAACGAAGAAAGTAAAAGCTGACTTTGCACTGGACAGAATGAAAGTTGAAAGCCGCTCTACTTGCATGGGGCGGTTGGAGGCTGATTGCAATAGTCGTAGTTTCAGGCAGGAAGGACGGCGGGACGAGGTAGGTTTGTGGCAGCGGACGACCTGTCAATGTTCAAGGAGGCCTTGCACTGGTTGGGCTCAGGAAGCGGTAAATCCTGAACACCCCCAGCTGCTATGTTCATGGCATCCAGTTATCACACAGGTCATGGGTTTGTCAACGTGGCAGTGGCTTGGAAATTTTGGCGGAAACGAAAGTGTTTTTAAGGATACAAGTGAAAAGTTAATCACAGTAGAATCATACAACGTCTTTATTGCCAAATGCCCTGAACTGCAAATATGCTGCAATATGACAGATAAAAGGCCATTGACAAGATAAATCCAGAAAGACCTTCACTGCACAAGATGATAAAGTCCAGGAATGGCACTTTCTTGCCACAATGAGATGGATTGCAAGGGTAAAAGTAGCCCCAAGACCAGAGGTTGCACAGCTTTGAATGAACACATGCTCAACCTCAAATCAAGAGAGAGAAACGATAGATTTCCCTAATCATGGAAATTAAATTTCACAAGACATGAAAATTGGAAAAGTCAGAGGAAAGATGTAGGAAATGGAAAAACTAAGTTGGTTCCAGGAGAGGTGCATAACTAACATGCAATCAATTTGAAGTATTTCACCTTGATGTTGTTAATGATGTGACCTCTGCCATCCAACCAAATCAGTACTCACCAAACACAAAAAAAAAAACAACTTTAACAAGTAGGTGCATGTATTATTAACAGTTAGCATCCTTGGACAAGTGAATGATGCAGTCAATAAATTCAATTTGCCTCTGTATTTAATAGAATGTTAAATGTTTTGTTAGCTGTGGAGAGCGCTTGGGAAGTTACAGTATGGTTGAGAACATTCCAAAATGGACAAAACCCAATTGATTTAAGACTCATGGAAGAGAATGTGCAGAAAAATCAGGTAGGAAAGACACCAGTGTAATTTACCATGAACAACAAGGACATTTGTTGGTAAAGGACAAACACATGATTTGAACTTTGCTTCTGATGAGTGGGTGGGCTGCAAGCAACAGGCCAACCATTGCATTGCTAATTCGATGAAACATTATTTTTTGTGAAGGCTAGTTTGAACTTTTGCTATGATCAAAGGAAAAAAAAAAAGAAAGAAAAAAAAAAAAAAAAAAAAAAAAAAAAAAAAAAAAAAAAAAAAAAAAAAAGGTACCTCCCTTCCAATGGACAGGCAACATAATCAAATCAACTTGCAGTTGAAAAAGTCCCTTGCACTATTCAATGTACCAAATTATGAAATTCAAAACAATGGTCTTGTTTGCAAATGGAAAATTCTCCATGAACAAGAAAAGTAAAAAGGAGACAGCACATTATTATGCTCTTCAAATGTGGAAATGGTAGACTTTTAAGAGCGGTGTTTTCATTTCATGGAAAGTGCCAGTTTCATGATCAGCACTTTAACATTAAGAACTTGTGATCTGGGCTTTATGGTTGCTTGTTGGAAACCACCTTAAGATTCTGAAATGTTGCACCGACAATAAATTTTTATTTATTTAAGCAGATAAATTCCATTGGAGTCACATTCACATTTGAAGCTTGTCAACTGCTGATAAGGATAGAATCTTTGGGAAAAATCTGCATGGTTGGCAGTATCTGAGGTGGTTTGCAGATGTGTTCATCAAGTACAGTGTGCAGGTTGGAGTGGGAAAAACTTTTAATGAATAGATGAGATGAACAGTACATCAGCAAGGCAGCCAGGCTGTTGATATTGAGTAGAAGAACAAAACTAGAGGCTCAAATGGGACCACACTTGGTTGAAGGGATTCGACACTGAAAAGACCCTTTACCATGACTGTGGAGTATATGGACATGAAAACACGAACCTTTTCAGCTTACTGAAGGTCAAAAGACTGAGTAGAACAAAACCAACCGATCCATATCAGTCGCAATCAATTAACTCGAAAATTTTCCAAGTCTCACACACCAAAAAATAAAAAAAAAACCTAGCACTAAATCATCAATAATACAAAAGCTGAACATGAGATCAAAAAAAATAAAATAATTACTTTGTGATCAAGAATCCAAAGCAAAGCAAATCTTATAGCACTTTGAAGGAGGCCGAGCTCAGAGCCAGGTTTCATGGTGGTTGGGACGTGAGGCCTGGAAGTATTCACTGCATGGACGCATTTAGGGATGTGGAGTTCACAGGTTAATCCATGTAGAAATCTAAAGGACAGGTTGGTGAGAAAGGCGTGGTAAGTCAGGGTGGGAGAGCTGCTGGTACTGACGGTATGGAGAACGCTGGGAAAGACTGCTTTGATCAATAAGCATGTGGTGACTGTAATGACTTGGTGGCTGGATGCAGGCTGCAAACTCGGCCGGCCTTCTCAGTATGGTTCAGATATGCTGCAGGCTGCACTTGCAAGTAAACCACCGATTTGCATTTTGCTTTGTTACATACGGTATGAGCCAGACAATGTGATGTTCATAAAAAGTCTGACAAGGTCAGATTTCTACCACCAGCAAAAAAAAAAAATCAAATGAATAAATGAATGATAAGCTTCACAGAAAGGGGGAATACATTTTTTAAGTCATTAATCTCATAATCCTTCCAAAACCCAATTGCGTGGAAAAAGGATCAAAGTTTGCCTGCCTCGATCTCTGTCAAAAGGAGAGGAGGAAAGAAAGAAAGAAAAAAAAAAACACCCCCCCCCGCCCAGCATTTAACAATGAAGAACCACACCAGGGCATGTAGATTATGGTAAATTTGCAAACCTCACTTCAACTGCTTCAGTAAAGGGTGGATCAAAGGAATGAATGGACAATTGCTGATGACGGTGGTTATCAATTTCTACCTCAGTCACCGAAGGTGAAGGAGGTTATGTTTTCACCCCTTTCTGTCTGTGTGTGCAGTATATCTCAAAAAGATGTGGACGGATCCAGATGAAATTTTGTGGACAGGTTTGGTGTGTGACAAGGACAAACTCATAAGATTTTGGTGAAGATATGGATCCAGATCAGACTACAAGAATTTTTAAAGTGATTCTTCACCATTGAGATGGGGCAAAAATGACATATAGCATGATATTTCAAAAATGTATTGGGCCAGATATGTTCTCATGGATCAGGCATTGCGCGACAGAGGTATGCGCTCTACCGAATGCCCTTCTCGTTGTCTCAGAAACCCTTGGACGGTTATATATATAAAAAATTTTTTAATTCAGCATTTCATTTCAAATTTAGAACTATTTCAGTGTTGTGCATAGTGGATGTGTGATTAATTAAAAAAAAAACATTTCAATGTATGACAGCATGCAATGGATCAGCTCCACTGCTTCTTCAAGGTTCAAAAAAAAAATTCAAAGGGGGGGGGAAGAGGGGGAGTGAGGTAGAAGAGAAAATATCAGATGCTTCTAAGTCAAGTTATGACATGCAAAACGAATTTCAAAGAGCACAGGACCCTTTTAACCTGATGGGAATGCAGAATTAAAATATTAGTTAATCTTTATCGCAGTCCATACTTGTACCAGGTTTGGTCGAAAAGTTAGTATTCAAAAATATTTTTAATAAAGGTCACATGAAAAAAAGCCTTTCAACCCCAAAATATAGGTGGTTCATCTTTGCATCATAGCAGGAGTTGTGCACGTTTGGTCAAAATCCCTTCGGCAGTTCACAAGTTATTGCAGTCACGAAAATTTGCTTCGGACAGACAGACAACCAAAAAACGTCTGACTCGGGAGGCATAAAATAATTTATGGTCGGTTCAGACAACTTCGTTGATACGCACCCAAGTCATTGTACTTTTCAGCCTCTCAAACTCGATGTAAAAATATGATTACATTAGCCAAATTTGTCAAACTGTGCTCCACCCACGGGTCCAATATCATATATAAAAACAAAATTTATTAAAGATGAAAACATGAAAAAAAAATAAGAATAATTAATAATAATAATTTAAAAATTGCCTTAAGACCTGGGGAAAGTAAAAAGAAAACTTCATAGGAAATCAACAGCTATTTCCCAAAGGCTAATAAAGTGTTAGCTTCATTTTCAGTCCACAAAATTTTTTTTAATAAATACCAAAACTAATTTGCAAATGTCCCTTATCTATCCTATCCCAAAAGCAATCATGTAACAGTTTAAACTTTCTGCTTTAAACCCCTCCACCAAGCAATAACACTAAATTTGCAAAAATAGGTATGTTGCAGTAGCTGAAAACAAAACAAAAACACTATCCCCCCCCACCCCTAAAACTGTGGCCTCAAAATCCAGACAAAAGACATGACATTGTCACAATGTCTGCCAATAAGGTTATCACTGGAGTACACAAAAGAATGTCCATCCCCTTCAAGTAAATATTATCCCCAAACAAAACTCGGAGCCCACATCTTAGCTTTCGCACCAGCAAACTGCAATAAGCTCACCTTGACTCGGCTGCTCCTCAGCTCTCAGCGCTTCCAACCTTTTCCATGATCTACAGACAAGAGGTTCCCAACAATGACACGATTCATTCATTTAGACCCGTCAACTGTTACATTGAAGGCAAGTAATGAAAATAAAACATCCAATTAATAAAATAACTCCGTAAATGAAAACTAAAACAGCTAATAAAGCAAATAGCAAAATCTCTGCCTCCCTCCCCCCAAGAAATCAAAACTATTCAGATTATAATGGGCAAAAACCATCAATCAGAGGTCACCATGAAGGGCAAGCGATTGCTCACACGCACCTCATATTTGCTTTGCATTCGTTTCGGGTGAGTAAATTTGTCGCTCGCTCTTTACTTCTGCCACCGAATGTCAGGTTTTTTTTTTCCACCTGTTTGTCTTCCAGCAGGATATGGGCAAGTTCAAGAGAAGGTCCCCTCAGATGGCAGAATTTCATATTCATGCCACAGCTCTAATTTCAATGAGATTTTCACATCTGAATGTGAAATTTTATGAATCTTTGAAAGAAAATGGCAGTCATAAGTTCAAGGTGTGAAATCATGAAACTAATTTACATAAATGCAAATTAGGTGCTACACATGGGACAATTTGAAATGGTCATGTAGTAAATGAAACCAAACTGTACAACAATTTTTTTTTTTAAATGGACATGAATACTCTACCATGCTCTTTTAATACACAATAAAAAATAGCCACTTCATTAATTATGCAAATTAGGCCTGTTCTTAAGTGATGTCTGATACGTAAAAATGTTACATGGCTTTTTCAGGATGACACTAAAAGCTCTGAAATTTTTTCAATGCCATTTTCAGAAGTTCTAATCAATCATATGTTGGTCAGATATCTTGCATTTCAAGCTTACAATACAAGTCAATAATTAGTTCACAATTAATTTTTTAATGTTACGTATGGGACAATATGGTTGCATATGGGACATTGCTTGCAGTCTGTAGGAAAGACTACTTCAACATTTCCAAAATGTGACCACCACGTTGGCCAGAAGACATGATGGGCATTCGTGTATTCTCACGAGACCTGTCCTCCACACATGGCCCAGTTAAAAGCAGACTAAACAATGTGAGATCATTCCATTTGTGAGAGAGGTGTAACCTCATTTTGAAGAAGATATGAGTTTTTGTTTATCACTATTTCAGGCACCTCAAAGTTTCTGTTTTTATCCCCCGCCGCGTGGCGGAAGGGGGATATTGTTATCACCCGGGTCGTCCATCCGGCTGTCCGTCCATCCGTCCGGCTGGCTGGGCGTCAACATTTATAGCTGTGAGTGAGATAACTCATAACCTGTTCGCCATATCGATTTGAAATTTGACTCACATGTAGCACCTAAAAAGGAAGAACCTTATTGATTTTGGGCATGGCCGGATCCAAGATAGCCGACTGGGGCGGCCATCTTGAAAAAAATGTTTTTTGTAATAAATGGAAAACCGCTTATCTGATTTCAATTCTTTTTCAATGGCGGGGGATTCCCCATCTCTGATGGTATATTTTCTATTAGTTAGGGAATTTTAGCAAATTGTATTGACCATCTGTGAAAAAATTGCTCACCAAAAAAATTTCTTCACTCTCGTATTCATAGAGGTGTCTACTAACACCCATCAATTAGTGCAAACCCAAATCCTTGTGGAAAATTCTGGGGAGCCAAAGTTCGGGTGCTCATAGGGCCTGCGCGAAAAAAAAAAAAAAAAAAAAAAAACGGAAAAAACTAACTTTTGCCAATATTGACTTGTGGGATGTCTAATTTGGGTTTTTTGGGGTGCTGAATCGATTCCAACCATTAGATTTGAGGAAAAATGAATCCCTGGTGGTAAAATATTGATACGATACATTTTTAGATATCTCAGACTGTTTTGTGGTAATTTGGCTCAATTGATTCAGATTGTTCAAATTGTGCTGAAACCAGCATACAACATTTTTGAAACCACTGCTATATTGTTGGTTATACTTGTGCTCATGCTCAGTGGAATTATTTGTGTTTGCTGACGTTAGCTAAGAGCTTTTAGCTATAAAATTGTGTACCGACTCAATAGAAGTTGAATATATTCAACGTAGAGTGGACCTATTAAAACACATCACTGTATGTGTGTTCTGTCTGTTTTGTGTCAAAATTTCATGTCCTGTCTGTTGTTTACAAAAAAAAAATGTCTTTTTTACGTCCGGCACATGGACCGACATCACAATAGAAGCCACACTCATGCGTGAGGCAAAATCCTCCGGTGGTCTAAACAGAGGCCGCTTTCGGAATGAGTCTTCTAATAAGTCTTGGGTTCAGACTCTGAACCACTTCTCGTTCATTCGCCAAGAGCTAGAAAGAAGCATGGTCAAATGTGGGGTACCTGTCCACACCGACGTTAAAAGAGCACAAATTAAGAGAGATAACGATGCTGTCAACACCATAGTTGGGTGGTTGGAGGAAGTCAACCCTTTTGATGCCACACGTGACAAGAAGACTCTGGTGCCCTTCTCAACTGGGTTCAGCAGCACTCCCGAAGACCAAGTCAACGCTGATCAAGCAGAAGTTGGCAGAGCCATACAGGCCAAGATGGATGGGAAAACTGTTGTGGATGCAATGGTAACCAAACACAAGGTGAAATCACTTGCAAGCCTCAGATCTGGACACAAATTCAATGGCGAGAAGCTGGTCATTGACTCACTGAAGCTATTCAACCGCCTCATTGTCATCAGTGAGCGTGAAGTCAAGGCCAAAGAAGCTCTGCGCTTTGAGTTGACGCCAAAACCGATGTCTCTGTTTGACAAAAATCAAAAGTTGCGAAAGCCAGACAAAGCTGCCCCAGCAAGGTCCCTGAAGGCATGTGTGGCACCTGTCGAACAACCCCCCTGCACAAGCCTTGTGATTGATGGTGGGTGGCTCCTGCACAATGTCAAGTGGGAGGCTAACCTTACTTGGAAGGATGTTGCCGAGAGATACCTCCGGTTTGTGAAGTCCATGGGGAGCCATCGCCTCCGGATAACCGTGGTCTTTGACGGATATGGCAGCTCCACCAAGGACCATGACCACTTGAGACGAACAAAGAATGCATGCTGTGACATTCAGATGCGTCTGGATCTCAAAATCAACATTGCAAGAGAAAAGTTCCTCGATAACAAGAACAACAAAGCCCAGCTCGTTCTGCTCCTTGCTGAGACATTTAGTAGTAATGGAATCAGTGTGCAGCAATGTTCCGATGATGCCGACACCTCAATCGTCCACACAGCTCTGGATGAGGCAAGAGAGTCCCCTGTCGAGGTGAGGGCTGAGGACACAGACGTCCTGGTATGCCGATTCATCATGTTCCAGACCATCCGATCTTCCTCACGACAGCCAAAGAAACATCTTACGATGTCGGAAAGATCCGGGAGGCCTTCCCAGAGATAGACCGGAGGTATCTCATCTTCTTGCACAGCTTTTCTGGCTGCGATACAGTGTCTGCAATTTTTGGGTTTAGAAAACCAACTTTGCTCAGCAAGCTCTGCAAGACTGATGAAGCAGAGAGGGCAATGGACGTGTTTATGGACATCCGAGCTGAGAAAGGTGATATCATTAAAGCAGGCTATGATCTTTTCATGCTCATGTTCCATGGGAAATCCTCTAAAGACTTGGAAGACTTGAGATTCGACATCTTCAGCAAGCGAGCTGCTCCTGGGAGCATAACACCTGAGAAATTCCCCCCCCCCCCTCGACAACAGGAGCTGCAGCACAGCACTCTCTCCGAGCTTACCTCCAGACTAGAGACTGGCTGATGCTGCAAAGTCCATCGTTGGATGCCCGGGACTATGGATGGCAACTCACTGAGCAAGGATATGCACCAGTCCCTTCTACAGACCCCATTGCACCAGACTACCGCCTGACGTTTGCCAGCTGCAACTGTGCGGGGGACTGCAGCTCACTCAGGTGCTGCTGTAAAAAGCAAGGAGTCAAGTGTATTTCTGCTTGCGGCATCTGTCATCATAACTCTTGCCTGAACATCAACCAGCTGGATGACAAGAGGAGTGAGGAAGATACTGGGGAGTTTGATGAACAAGGTTGTAAAAGCTGACGAAGCAACATTTCCATTGAGCACAGTTCTGTTAAAAATGTCAATAAAATACATTTTATATGATCAAGGAGTGTTTTTTTTTTCTAAAATAATGGTTGGAATCAATTCAGCACCCCAAAAAACCCCTCGTTCAACATCCCAAAGTCGATATTGGCAAAAGTTAATTTTCCCATTTTTTCGCGCAGGCCCTCTGAGCACCCGAACTTTGATTGCCTCCCCATAATTTTCCACAAGGATTTGGGTTTGCACTAATTGATAGGTGTTAGTAGACACCTCGATGAATACGTTAGTGAAGAAATTTTTTGGTAAGCAATTTTTTCACAGATGGTCAATACAATTTGCTAAAATTCCCTAACTACTTCATTACCTTCGCATTCTGCAAAAGGTTATGTTTTGGTCGGCATGTATTTATTGATTTATTTATTTGTAATCTTGTGATTCGTATAACTCAAAAAGTATTAAACCGAATTGCATGAAATTTGGTGGGATGATTGGTTATTAGCCAGGAAGCATTCGATTAGATTTTGGGATCGTTCGGGTCAAAGGTCAAGGTCAAGAAAAGGTCAAAATCGTCTTTTTACGATAACACGGTCAATTTTTATTCAATTTGCATGCAACTAACGCCAAAATGTTCAGAATTCAACGCCTCATCTTGTGATATGCAATATGACACAATGACGCCCATACTCTTGTTACCGGTTAGGGGTCAAAGGTCAGGGGGGTCACGACCTTGAAAAATATGCGGTTTTTGTCATAACGCGGTCAATTCTTGTCTGCTTTACATGAACCCAGCAGCAAAATGTTCAGAATTTAATGCCCAATCTTGTGACACAATGACGTCATAACACGTCACCGGTTGGGGTAAAATGTCGGGGGGGGGGGGTCACGCCCTTGAAAAATATGCGGTTTTCGGCATAACTCAAGTCAATTCTTATTCGATTTGCATGAAACCAGCATCAAACCAGTTCCCCACACTCATACCAAGAACAAACCAGTCGCCAGACCATGAAAAAGTATTGGCGGCGAAGGTATGCGCTCTACGAGTGCCCGTTCTAGTTCAATTATGTATTCGCCATGTCAAATATTGAAAATGTATATGCATCTCAATTAAAACATCTGAAACACCTGTTTTGGGCATGCAAAATAAAGAGCACAACAGCAATGCTTTAAAAAAAAATGTTCCCTGGCCTCATCAATCCCAAAAACGAACAAAGCAATAATGCACCCTGCTGTTAATAAAATGTACATGCATGGTAACATTATGCATGTGTTAAACAACTCTGCCTTCCAGACAAATGCCACAAACGAAACCAAATATATGCCCTGGTGCATACCGTAAGATTCATAATCTTCACGGCTGTAGTGCCTGTCATCATAGTCACGAGAATTGTAGCGGTCTCTGGATGGGAAGCACAATCAGTGGATTAACCAGCATGAAAAAAACAAAACAAAAACAGAACACAGCATGGGGTTATAAAGATGATGTACAACTACTTCTGCTAGAATGAGGCCACGAGTGGACAGAAAGACTATATCAATGTACAGTTACAAAAATACCAACCGAGTTAGTAAAGGATAACCTCTGGAAATAAAATGGAAGGGCAGGGGGTAGAAGTCTACATCCATTTAACATCTAATCAAAATCAAGTCGGGAAGTGAAAACAATTAAATGTCAAAACGGAAAACATCTGAGCAATGGGCTTCTTTCAATTCCTCAGTTCCTGATGTCAAACATTGACAAGATGGTTCATTGATGCCATGACATCAGCATCAAGAAACATTTCTTGTTGCCGAGAATGTTAATGCATTTGAAATTCGCCTAAAAACACCTGGAATTTGTGCCAGTGATATAATACGAATTCCCTTACAAGATGCAGGAAGAGGCACATAGACTCATTAAACTTGCAAAGTGGTTGCCAACCTATGGTTTGTTTGCACTGTATCCTTTTAATGCTGTGCATCAGTAAAGGAAGCAATATGTACCATTTAAAAAGTTTTTGGTATGCCTTGGGTGAAACCCACTAACCTCCCATATTAAGCATGATGCCACCACATCTTATTAGGGTACCCAGTCAAATGGTCTGGGTAACCTATTGTTTTTCTTAAGTTTATTATTTCTTATTATTTTTCCGCTTCCGCCGGCATTTCGCGGCCTTTTTCGCTTTAAAAATCATTTTCTCTGGGACACCAAGTCCGACCGACACGAAATTTTCACCATAGTATGTATCTTTTTTGATAGCACAATCAGGTTATAATTATGACATCATTGGTCACGTGATGTGGGCGCCATCTTGAAAAAAAAACGATAAACTTTGGACATCTGTATCTCGGAAACCATGCAATGGAAAATTTTTTTGTTTGACACATTTTACTAAGCTCCCTATGGGGAACACGTGTGATTTTTCGTGACGTCATAGGTGAAGCGATATACCGGTGAAAATTCGTCAAGTAGAACGCCGAATAGGAAAAATCTGAAATTTTTTGTGCGTCATCTACTCCTAGTCACCGGCGAAAATGTTTTTCGTGACGTCATCGATGACGTAATTCGGCTGCCATCTTTATTATTATTATTTTTTTTAATCTCCAGAACGGCCAGACAGATTGAGACGAAACTTTACAGATATATTCCGCAAGAGGTCCTTTCTCAAGTTTGTTAATTTCTTGTTGATAGGTTACATGGTTTGGCGGCCATCTTGAAAAAACCCTGAAACCTTCAAACATCTTCTCCAGAAGCGCTGGAGCAATGAAGGCGAGATGTCACAACTATATTCGGGACATGTATGCGATATAAGTTTGTTAATTTCGAATTGATAGGTCACATGGTTTGGCCGCCATGTTGGATTTAAGAAAAATATTAAATAATTTTTTCTCTGAAATTCCTTAAGCCATCAAAGCGAAAATTTGCAACTGCCTTCTCACATCAAGTCTGCATAGATGGCAATAATATTTTACCTCAGAAGTCACATGGTTTGGCGGCCATCTTGGATAGAAAGATACACCTTATCCGATTTACACGCAACTTCACACACTTGTTAGAGTCGACGATGGAAAGCAGAACTTAAATTTACTAGTACGGGCCCGTAGGTGCGTAAACGACGACTGGATTTGGGCATTATTTCAATTAGATTGGACCAACCGTATCATAAATGGCCATAACTTAGGAAACATACTCAGGTCCCCAGCGTAAATTGTGACGTCATATCAAACGAAGAAGAATTGTGTTGTCCTGTCATTGGTCGACAGATAAATGGCCGTAACTTGGGAACCGCTCGTCCGATTAATATCAAACCTTGAAAAGCACATCCGCGGGGCCTCGGCAATATTCCTGGCAAGTTTGTCAGATCGGACCGTGGATCGGGGAAAAAATAAATAAACATTAATTGTGACGTCATTCATGACGTCATAGCACCGTGTCTTGTCATTGGCCGACAGATAAATGGCTGTAACTTGGGAACCGCTTGTCCGATAAATATCAAACCTCGAAAAGGCACATCTGCGGGGCCCCGGCAATATTCCTGGCAAGTTTCAATCCGATCGGACAGGCGGTCGTCGAGAAACGGCAGTCGCAGACAGACAGACAGACAGACAGACAGACAGACAGACAGACAGACAGACAGACAGACAGACAGACAGACAGACAGACAGACAGACAGACACTGCTGGAATTATAGATAGATGATATCATAGGTCACATGGTTCGGCAGCAATCTTGGATTGAAAATGAATAAATTTTAAAAATCTTCTCCAGAAGGGCAAGAGAGATTAAGACGAAACTTCACACATATATTCCCCATGAGGTCCTTTCTCAAGATTGTTAATTTCTTCTTGATCGGTCACATGGTTTGGTGGCCATCTTGAATTTACCCTAAAACCTTCAAAAATCTTCTTCTCCAGAACTCATCTGATCAAGGGGAAACTTCACACACCTATTGCACATGAGTAGTGAATACAACTTTGTTAATTTCTAATTGATAGGTCACTTGGTTTGGCAGCCATGTTGAATTTAAGAAAAATATTAAATAATGTTTTCTCTGGAACTGCTGAACCTATCGAAGCGAAAATTTGCAATTATTATCTACCATCGTGTATGCACACGTGGTAAAAATTATGACGTCACAAGTCACATGGTTTGGCGGCCATCTTGGATTGAAGGATAAATATTAATTAATGTTTACTCTGGAACCGCTGCTTCTATATATGCGAAACTTCACATTTATAATTCAGCCGACATGTGAAACAAAAGTTTAAAATTTCAACCTGATCGGTCACACGGTTTGGCAGCCAGAATAATTTAATTTGAATCTGGTAGCCAGTAATGACGAAATTGAACGCTTTGTGCTGCCCGGTTCGTAACACGTCTGTTCCGCACAGGCCTGTGTTTGTATCACTATTAAATAATGTTTTCTCTGGCACCGCTTATCCTTTCAATGCGAAACTTTGCGACTGATTTAAGTCTCATGTTGTATCAAAGGCGGACGGACTGGGTACCCGGTCATCACTGCCAGCAGTTATAAATTGGCAGTTAGAGTTAAACTATTATGTTTGTTTCATTGAGATATCATACTGATGTGATAAATTCAGCGACAAATAATTGCCTGGGAATTATGCAGACAAATCCTTTTGCAGATAATTGTATGCATTTGCAAACTATATCCCACTTCACTTTCCTTTAAATTAAAGCAAATGGAGGATCTGGTTTCACCTCCAAAAACCTTCACTTACACCTTCACAATTTGCTCAACAGCAATTAACCACAATTTTCAACATAAGCATAAAATTAATTTGGTCAAAGAATGCAAATATAAATACTCAAGACATACCTGAAGGAAGGCCATCAAAATAGGAAACAGGACAACGAAAAATTCTCCAAAAAACTTCAATTACAGCAAAGATAACAACAATGCAACAGCAGTTGGAGAGCTCACCCTGCGTCTCGGCGATAGTAATAGTCATCCCGTCGGGAGCTGCCAAAATTGCGCTGTTGGGAATCACCATAGTAATCACGACGACCACCACCACCACCACCACCACCGCCACCACCGCGGCCACCATAACCTGCATTCAAAATTCCAAAAACATCTTTACAGTATACATACAACCCAATGAGGAAATATGGCATTTCAAATTAATTGGACCAATACATAAAAACATAGGAAAAAAAAAAAGACAGATATATATATATATATATATATATATATATATATATATATATATACATATATATATACATACATATATATATACACACACATGTTGGGATTTGTGCCTTTGTTAAAGCTTTGTTTCTCCCAACTCAATTCACTCGCCTGCAGTTAATTAAAATATATTTCTGCTTGCTGTTCACAAAGGAACATTGGAATGCCATGTGTCGAGAAAAGGATGGAGTCAGTCTTGAGTAATCCACAAGAATGCTGTTAGCAGCATTAGGGAGTAACTTTGCTTCCTCATTATCTTGCTTGATTCATGGTTGTTGAAGAACATAAGCCAGTTGCTAAAGGCAGCTGGTCAGGTTGAAAGAAAAGACAATTGCGAAATAAGCATTTGTCCAAGATAGAACCTTATACAAGAGAGTAGCTCAACTGATAGAGCCAGAGCACTCTCCCACTAACCTCACTTGCTAATTGGTGTTCCTGCTCTCTGTGCGGCCACATGTATTCGTAAAGAATAAACAATTTTCGCTCAAGTACTGTACATCGACGTCTTCATGCCTTGGTGAAGGGCGATCGATGCCTCGACATACTATATAATATATATATTGTTGCGGAAATGGCCCTTAGTGCGTTATTAAATATAGGATTAGCCCAGATCCCCCATTAAATGCATGTTAAGCCAGGTTGTTCGGTAAATGGATGCTTCATGCGTGTCGGGAGGTGAAAGAGGCTGTTCATCGTTGGTACATTGGTGGTGGACCGAGAGGTTCTTCTTCTTCCTTTCTCTCTCCGGACAATAGTCCCCGCCCAGTGCTGAGAGGGGGAGTGGCCTAGAGAAGGAAGTGAAATTGAAGGGAGGAGTTTGTCGGCTTAGTAAAGGGGCGCGCCCCAAAAAGAAAAGGTGGTAAAACTGAGAGGACAGAGTTGGGCAGTCGGTTTTGAGGCGAGTGAGTGAAGGAAAAGACTGCAGGAGCGCCGCGATCGGCAGTGGTGAAACTGAGCGCCGGTGTGGTGCGGCTGAATAGGGCTGGCTGTGTGTGAGTCAGCAGTCGGCTTTGAGGTGAGCGAGGGCCAAAAAGGAAAAGTGAAACTGAAGAAGTAAAACTGCAGTGGGCTTTGAGGCGAGCGAGCAAAGGAAAAGGCAGGGTAAATCTGCCAGGAGAGAAGCTGAACCTGAGCACGCTGAGTCTGCCCTCGGCTGGATGAGAAACGACTGGTGGGGGTCATGATCTGCTGTGTCTGTCTGTGATCTGCTTCATGAAGGAGGCAGGAGAAACGACTCGAGGCCGCCTGCACGTCGAGTCGGCGATAGACTTTCATGAGAAGGTCCTCAACACGTTTGTCGATCGGCCTGCCGATCCGCCTGCCGGAGCCCAACACCTCAATTTGGCCTGGTCTGGTGAACAGGCCAGGCCTAGACTTGTATACTGGACCTTGTGCGAAACCAGCTGAAACCCACCATCGATCTGGCAGTCTTGTGCAGTCGACCTTACACGGGGTCAGAACGCGCGGTGGCCGCGTGCGTGGGCGGTGCGACGAAAGGAGGACGAGCACCATCTTGCCACGCAACGTGTTTGAGCTTGCGGCTCGAATCCGTGGACATCGGCTTGTCACGAGCCACATTCATGCTTTTGACACTTTCCTCTCGTCCATGAAACATCACCAAGTACTCTGTGTCTTGTCTGCATGCTCCATGTCTTGTGTGCATGTTGTTTAAGGCTTATCTCGTTAGGGTCCCCTTCAAAACCCATAATCCGTAGCTCCCGAGTTAAGAACGGGTGATAGATTAATTATAATTGTCGTGAATGCTTTGCTTGTGTCGTGTTCCCCGATGTCCCCAATAAATCTGGTTGATTCGTATGAAGTTGCCGCTTTGAATTAATTCGTGCCGCGTCGAGGAACGATCTGCTCAATCTGGATATAAAAACCAAAATGGTAACAGACTGGTAGACTCCGCTCGGTCTCTGACAAAACTAGTCTGTAACCAGGGTCTATTCCCCCAGCTGGCAAGGTACAGGTGTATTTTGGTATCGTGATTCGAGACGCGTAACCCGAGAATTGTGCCGAACCAGCCGGCGTTATAACCCTGGAAACGGCGGTGGTTGGGGTGGCGCCGAAGCTGTGACATTTGGCTGTTGAGAGTAGGGTGCGAAAACCCAAACTGGTTACGGACAGTGATTGACGCGCTCGTCCGAAGCCCCCCACCCCCATATCTTTAACTATATATATATATATATATATATATATATATATATATATATATATACATACACATATACATACATTTACATCCCTTGATTTACACCATATTTGCGCTCTTGAAGATAGTGTAAATGAAAAACCTGCAAGTTAAAACTAATTTCCCCATAAGAAATAATGTAAGAGGTGGAGTTTTGGGGGAGTGCTGCATCGATCCTCATTTTTATTGTTCTCGTTCTACTATTACAGTGCTTTATTTTATTTAGATTGTAATGTTTAAGATACAAACAATGAAAATTGTGAAAACACCACCACGTACTGTTGCATTTAATAAATTCTAACAACTAAAAATAGAAAAATTAAAGAAAGGGGATGTTAACACTACGTTACCTGCTGCTGCTGTCTTCTCGTTTCTGGAAGTGTTGAAGGGAAGGAGGTGGAGGAGTTATGGAGGAGGGGGATCATCTGTGTCAGCTGACCTTGGCAAAGATGGTGGTGTTGATGTTGAATTGGAGAGGGTATGAGATGCGGTTTAGCTTTTTGACCGCGAGATGTTGAGGGCTCACTGGCATCATCCTTTGGATGTTTTTCCCTTCATTTTTTTTTGAAAAAAGGAAAGCAAATTCGTCTGAGCTGCCTTAATCTGCTTTTCTTTTTGAATTAACTTATAGCAGCTGAGGTCCACTTGGACATTTCGGCAACTCTTGAGCTGCGTTGTGTTGGGGGTCATCTTCATCAAATATGGTGAGACCCATATTAATGAGGCGGAAAAGCCTCCACCATCCTCGTACTAGTGAGAGTACACAGTGGCTCAACCTCTTCACTTTCTGCCTCCAACTACTCCACCTGGTGTTCCTTCTCCAGCATTAGAAGGTCCTCAATTGAGAGCTCCACCCAGGAAGAGTCCAGCATCCCCTCCACCTCATCAAAGCCGACAGTCTTGGCCATTTCGACGATGTTGCGTCGTGCTTTCGACAAATCAGTATTCACGCTAAAACCCTTGAAGCCGTGAACAAATTGAGTGCAAAGTTTTCCCCATACTCCATTCATGCAGGAACGGGTGACTTCCTTCCAAGACTCAACATTACAAAGAGCATCGCTTATTTTAGAGGCCTTCCAGAATTCCTTTGCAGTCATCTGATTAATCAGTCTATTTCACCAGGTTTGCAAATGTTATTCGAAGATAATACGCGTTGAATGTAGCAATCACTCCCTGGTCCATGGGTCGAATTAGAGATGTTGTGTTGGATGGCTGAAACACAACCTTAATGTTTTCGTTAAGGTCCTGGATGGATGTTGGATGACCTGGGGCATTATCGAGGATGATGAGATTTTCAAAACTCAAATTCTCCTTCTCACAATATTCCTTCAACTCTGTAGGAAGTAGAGCTAAAATATTCACAAAATGTTTTGCCTGTTATCCAGCCCTTGGCATTTGAATTCCAAAAGACAAGCAAACATTTTTAACATATCCCTTCAGAGCCCTTGGATTTTCTGAATGGTAAACCATTAACAGTTTCAATTTACAATTGCCTTCAGCGTTGCCTCCCAAAAATAGCGTGAAGCGAACTTTCGCTGCTTTAAGCCTAGGTGCGCTCTTATCATGAGAAATGTACGTCCGACGTGGCATCCTTTTTCAAAACAGACCAGTCTCAATGTTGAAAATTTGTTTTGGAGAGTATCCACCTTCCTTGATAATGGCCTCGAGAAATGCAGGAAACTTCTCAGCGGCATCGGTGTGGGCAGCAGCAGCCTCTCTGGTCATTTTGATGTGATAGTTGTAACGCTTCCATAAGTTCAAAAAACGCACAACGAGCATTAAATGGCTTCACTTCACCTTCATCCCTTATTATTAAGTCTTTATAAATGCTTCTGGCCGTTGCTTGCATCACAAGCATACTGACAGGCCGTTCTCCTGGTTTTAGTGTTCAATTCATGTGCTGAACACGCGTTCCATATTTAGTCAGTTTGGAAGGAAGTGACATAAAATGGGGGCCCATGTCCGTCGATCTGTCCACAATCAATCTTTCGATCATTATTCTGCAACCTGTGGTCAAAATGACTTGAAACTCTGAGGGATGATACTTGGGGAGATTCCGCAGAACCTCCCGGAATAAAATTTCATATTTGTCACCAATTGACTGAGTTAATTAATCTAATCAATTAATCTTCAAAGTCCGAAAACTCGTAGACGATTCATACTTTTTGCTTCTGGTTTGGTATAATGGTTCTATGGAACAATGTCTGGAATTCTATGGAACAATGTTCTATGGAACAGCTTGTCAAAGCGTTTTTTTCCGAATTTTTGTCCAGGAGGAAAGATAATGAGTCTTAATGAGTATGTAGTTCATTAGGGTTTGAATAAAAACAATGAATGTTAATGAATATATCCAATATCGATCAAGTCGGAACTGACCAGGGACCACGGGCTGTATTTTTTCCATGATGGAACTTCCAGCATAAGATGTCTTGATCGCACTCGCTGAGGGTCCACATTGAGCACTTTCTTTTATCGTTTCTGCACTATTTCTTATTATTCGCAACGTGGACTCACTAAGGCCCAGCACACGCCTCATATCCACTGTACGATCAACTCTTTAATACCGTCCGAAAACATCCATTTTTTACTTCATCAGTGATGGCCTTCCTCTGTCTTTTGCTCACACCAGCAACCTCGGTACACCACGGACGCTTTCCAGTTATGATTGCAAAGGCTACATAAATTACAGCGGCACAATTCACACACAAAATAGTAAACACTGCAACAAACGCACAAAGCTAAGATTGAGGGTTTCGGCCTTCCGGAAACTAATTGAGGGAGGCGAAGGCGGGAAAACGAGGGTGAGGGAGGCAATCTATCCAGCCGACGTCAGCTGTGATAACGAACACATTTTCATGCTGTTCAGTGTGAAAATTAAATCGCAGCATTTCTCACACACTCCAATAATTCCAAATGCTCGTGATCATAAATTAAAAGTGCTATAAATGACAGGGGCCGCACTATTCTAAAAAATGCGCAAGCAGAACTCGCAAAAAAGGTGAGCTTACAGTATCAGCGCGCACGCATGTACCCCTGGAAACATAGGAAAATATACATTATTAATGGTTTATTGACATTACAATACATGAAATATTACATGACATGTTCAATGTGTTGTCCATCATGAGAAATGCACAGTTCAATGCAATGTGAAAAATTGCAATGAACACAGTGCATTAATGCAGCATTTCCATCAATCCCTGCACACACATGCAACTGTGATGCGTTGCTTCAGATGATTTGTGTCTGATTTTTACCGAATAAACCTGCACCTTCAGTATACCCCAGAAGTAGTAATCAAGGGGGCTCAGATCTGGCGATCGTGCAACCCACTCCACAGGGCCACGTAGTCCAATATATACATACATACATATACATATATACATATATTGTTGCGGAAATGGCCTTTAGTGTGTTATTAAATATAGGATTAGCCCAGATCACCCATTAAATGCATGTTGAGCCAGGTTGTTCAGCAATTGGACGTTACATGTGTGCCGGGAGGTGTAGGAGGCTGTTATTTGTTCGTGCAGTGGTGGTGTACCGAGAGGTTCTTCTTCATCCTTTCCCTCTCCAGTCAAGAGTCCTCGCCCAGCGCTCTGAGAGGAGCAGTCTGCTTCGAGGCGAGCGAGCGGTGGATTTGCAGTCAAAAATGGCTTCACTTCACCTTCATCCCTTATTATTAAGTCTTTATAAATGCTTCTGGCCTTTGCTTGCATCACAAGCATACTGACAGGCCGTTCTCCTGGTTTTGGTGTTCAATTCATGTGCTGAGCACGCGTTCCATTGGTGGATTTGCCTGAGAGCACCGAGTCGGATGATCGGCAGAGGTGGAACTGAGAGCGCAGAGTCTGCGATTGGCAGAAGGTGGGACTGAGAGTGCCGGTGTGGCACGATCGTCCGTACAAGGGACGGCTGTGTCCGTTTTACGATCGGCATCCGTGAGGAGCGAGCCGAAAGAAAGACAGGGAAGGGACTGCATGAGGTCTGTCTGCCATCAGCTGGAGGAGAAACTGAACCTGAGGGTTAGTCGGCGATCTGCTGAGGGAGTAACTGAGCCCGAGTGTGGATTCTGCTGTATAGAAACGACTAGTGGGAGGCTGCAATCTGCTTCGAGAGGAACTGGCTGCTGTGTGAGTCGGCGATTGACTTTATGAGGTCATCAACAGGTTCAACCTGCGTCTAACCACGGAGCCTCTGTCCATACTCACCTCAAGGCTCGACGACATGTCTTGCAATCCCGTCGATCCACCTGCGGAGCCCAACACCCCGATTTGGCCTGATCTGCTGAACAGGCCAGGCCCGGACTTGTATGCTGAACCTTGTGAAAAGCCAGCTGGAGCATATCATAGACCTTTCGTCTTGGGCCGTCGACCTCGCGGGGTCTGGACGCACCGAGGCTGCGTGCGCAAGCGGTGCCGGGAGAAGAAAAAGGACGCCGCCATTTTGCCACGCGGTGCGTTTGAGCTTGGGCGCTCGAATCCGTAGACATCGGCTTGTCACGAGCCACATTCGTGCCTTCGACACCTTTTCTCTCGTACATGAGGCATCACCAAGTACTCTGTGTCTTGTCTGCATGTTGTCTAAGGTTTATCTTGCTAGAGTCCCCTTCAAAACCCGTAGCTCCCTAGTTAAGAACGGGTAATAGATTAATTATAACATTGCCGTGAAGGCTTTGCTTGTGTTGTGTTCCCCGATGTGTCCCCAATAAATCTGGCTGAGTTATACGAGATTTGCCGCCTTGAATTTATTCGTGCCGTGCCGAGGAGCGATCCGCTCGATTTGGATATAAAACCAAAAATGGTTACGGGCTGGTCGACTCCGCTCGGTCTCTGAAAAATCCAGTCTGTAACCGGGGTCTATTTCCCCAACTAGCAAGGCACGGGTGTCTGTTGGTATCGTGATCCGAGACCTGTGCCGAGCCGGCCGGCGTTATAACCCAGGAGACGGCTGTGATTGACATTACTCGTCTGAATCCTTAACAATATACATGTATCATTATTATTCGGTTAACGGAGGTTATGTTTTCGTGTGCGTGTGTGCGTGTGCGTTCTCAAAAAGTTGTGGACGGATTTGGGTGTGTGGCAAGGACGAATAGATTGAATTTTGGTGAAGATCCGGATACAAGAACTTTTTTGAAGCAATTGTTCACCATTGAGAGAAAGGGCCAAAAACCACACACACACACACACACACACACACACACACACACACACCAACCCATCCACACAAGATCCAAGGAAGAAAATACAAAAAAAAACAACGTAATTAATTTGTTTTTTTTTATTACTTTATTTTTAATGTTTTTGTATTTTTTTTCTTCTTTTTCTGCTCCTCAGGGGAGGGGGAATGGGCTTGGTTAAAAACGTACATCAACCACATAACACCCCTTGACAACATCCACACCAACAGCATTCGGACACATGCACACAATCACCCATCAATGCTCAAACTACCAAAAGTCCTGTTAACATCCCCATCTTTCTCCATAACTTCCAGGTACCTATCTAATTCTAATTTAAACTTATATACTTTTTCTGCTGCCACGACCTTTCCAGGGAGGCCATTCCATGCATTAACTACTCCAAGAGTAAAAGTCCCCTGCGTTGCTATCGTCTTAACTCTCCTCTTCTTTACTCTCAGGCTATGGCCCCTGGTCCTATCACTGTCTACTCTGTTGAATAAAATTAGTCTGCACATATTTTATCAATGCCTTTGATTTTCTTAAACATCCCAATCATATCTCCTCGTAACCACCTCCTTTCTAGTGTATAAAGCCCTGTCTCCTTTAGCCGCTCCTCGTGGCTGAATCTAGTAGCCCTTCACTGAACCCTCTCTATGGCATCTATGTCCTTCCTGAGTTGTGGTGACCAGAACTGCACACAATAGTCAAGATGTGGTGACCAAAACTGCACACAGTACTCGAGATGTGGCCTCAAATTCCTGTACAATGTTAGCACCACCTCTTTTCATTTACTAATGATCCCCCTCCGATTACAGCCTAAAACCCGATTTGCTTTACCTCTAGCTGCCTGCTTACCTCCCGTATCTATTACCACCCCCAGATCCTTCTCCTGTGTGACACGCTCCAAAATTACCACTTGCATCCTGTAATCTCTATTTTCATTGTTCTTTCCCATCCCCAACACCTTACACTTGCTTAGGTTAAATTCCATCTGCCAATTTTTTTGTCCAATCTATGCAAGTATCAATATTTTCCTGAATCTGACCACCACCCCCTCTGCTATCCACCTTATCCCCAAGCTTTGTGTCATCTACAAATTTGGAAAGCTCTCTCTTCACCCCATTATCCAAATTGTTGATGTAAATAATGAATAGTAATGGTCCGAGTACTTATCCCTGAGGTACCCCGCTACTTACATCCTCTCACTCAGAGCCACTCTGTTTCCGACCACCAAGCCAGTTTGTAATCCAATTAGCTATCTGACGAGCCACTCCACAAACCCTCACTTTGGCTAACAACCTCCGATGTGGTACCTTATCAAATACCTTCTTAAAGTCTAGATATACTCTGTCCACTGCCTTTCCCTCATCCACCAAATCAGACACTGCTTCATAGAACTCTAAAAGATTTGCTAAACAGGAACTACCTTTGGTAAACCCATGCCGACCACCTTTAATTAGTTTGTATTTGTTTAAATGGTTCCTCATCTGGTCCTTAATGTCTCCAACACCTTCCCCACAAATGAAGTCAAACTAACATGTCAATAGTTTCCCAATTCTTCTCTGGATCCATTCTTAAATAATGGTATTACATTTGCTACTCTCCAACCCTCCGGTACCTGTTTTTGAAAATATCTAGTAACTCCAGGTAACTTTTGAAAATATCTGTTAGCATCTCACTTTCCTGCTCAGCCACCTCCATCAAAACTCTCAGTTGCATATTATCTGGACCCGAAGCCTTATCTTCTCTTGGATTACCTAGCTGTTCCTTTACTTCCTCCAGTCCAACCTGGATCTTCTGTAAAAGCCCCTTTTCACCTCCTTGATAGATTCTCTCAGCTATTGGCAATTCTGACTGTTCTTGTGTAAAAAGTTGAAGAAAAATACCTGTTGGTAAGCCTGCCATCTCACTTTCATCACCAACCACTTGCCCAATGCTATTCCTCAATGAGCCCACACTGGTCCGAGCCTGTTCTTTTTCCCTGATAGACTTAAAGAGAGCCTTGCTATTACATTTAATATTCTTCACCATGTCCTTCTCATACTCTCTTTTGGCTTGCCGAGTTATTTTCTGAACTTGCTCCTGTTTACTCCGATAGTGATATCAATCTAACTCCAGTCCTGTTATTTTAAACCTAATAAATGCCTTTTGCTTCTCATTCATAGCGTACCTCATCTCACTGCTCAACCACCCTGGCCTCTTTCTGCTTCTCGTTTTACACCTCATTGGAATGTACTTGCTCTGCACATTTGCTCCTTGAAGGTTTCCCATATCTCTGATGCTGATTGTCCTGTTGTTCTACATCGATTGTCCTGTTGTTCGAGAGTCTCCCAATCTACATCACCCAGGCTCTACTCATTCCCTCAAGGTTTGCTTTCCTGAAATCCAATAGCCTTACCCTACCATCCTGAACTATAACCCTGAACAGAATATTTGCACGCACAATGTTATGGTCACTTGCTCCTAAATGCTCCCCAACCTCCACTGGTTAAAAAGCAATCCTGGACAAAAACTAGGAAATACTCATCTGCTCCACCCTTTCCCTGTTCCTGGACCAAATCTATCCCTGGCAAGTTAAAATCCCCCATAATCAATACTCTTCTCTTACCACATGCCTTTTTGAATTATTCAAGTACTCCTCCTTCCTCCTCTTCCTTCATACCCAGAGCCATATATTAAAGCATCCCACCAGTCTTACTGTTTTTGCAATCTCTAATCTCTACCCAAACAGATGCCTCAAGATAAATTTCCTCTTTAATGCGTCACCCACTGATCTCTACTACTGGATTGGTCACGACGGCTCGTGCGTGAAGCCACCGGAAGTGCACTTTCCGCCATCTTGTCTCCTCCAAAAGAGGCGAACTGTCGTAACACGCAACGTTGAACCGGGCCCGGCCGATTTTGCAAAATATATTTCTTCAAATATATTTCAACTTCTGTCTAATATTTTAATGGATTTTGAAGTAAATTACTGTTCCTATTACTCAATCGAATTCCGGAAAATTCCCTTGGAGATCCTCGGCAATTGCAAGGAGGCAATCAATGCATATTATGAGGCCCGACACAGGGTTGGATCGGAAAACAAACATAGGCTTAACATCCAAGTTACATTAGGCTCCAGGTCACTTCATCAATAACAAAACAAAACTAAAGTCATGTTTTTTTATGTTATTTAAAATACGTTTTGTTATTTTACGTTTATTAATGTTTTCGGATCAAGGTTGTAAGCTACGAGTGGCTTGAAGGCCGTTTTGAGACCAAAGTTCGCAGGTAAAAGTTAACCATGACGAGGCCAATAACTCCATACATAGCCTTTCAATGACCAACACATCCTGAAACCTTATAAATATAATCTCCTTCTCGTAAATAATATCATGTGGTTGTGTACTTTTCTCAAAGGCAGCGTTGGGTACCCCCCCACCCCCCCCCATCTCAACACTCCTTGTGTGTTATACAATGTAAAGTTCAAAACATATTCAGGAGTTACGTGTTAAAACTGAAAAATTACATCAATAAATGAAGAAGATGATTAGACTGATTTCATTTTGCACACAAGAATGTTTTAGAATGTACAAACTTCAGGTTAAATCAACATTCTCCTACCATTTGGAGTGGGGGGAAGGAACCCCCCCCCCGAATCAGACTCTCCCCCTCAGTCACTTCCCTCCCTTATACCATGGATTCCTTCCATCCCACCTCTCTTTCTTCTCTTAATGTTGTCAACTTTATATGTACTCAGGGATCAGGACTCGGACCATTACTATTAATTATTTACATCAATGATTTGGAAAGAGGGGTGAAGAGGTTTTCCAAATTTGCAGATGACACAAAGCTTGGAGGGAAGGTGGATAGCAGAGGGGGTGGTGATCAGATTCAAGAAAGTGTTGATACTCTCATAGATTTGGCAAAAGATTAGAGAATGTAATTTAACCTGAGGAAGTGTAAGGTGTTGGGGATGGGGAAGAAGTTCTTCCGAAGAACAATATAAATAGAGATTACAGGATACAAGGGGTAATGTTGGAGTGTGTCACATGAGGGGAGGATCTCGGGGTGGTAAGAGATATGGGAGGTATGTAGGCAGCAAAATGTGAAGCAAATCTGGTTTTCAGTTGTATTGGGAGGGGGATCAATTATATATCAAAAGAGTTGTTAACATAGCCCAGGAATTTAGTGAGGGCCACATCGAGAATATTGTGTGCAGTTTTGGTCACCACAACTCAGGAAGGACATCGCTGCCATGTCGAAGGGTTCAACGCAGGGCGAACAGATTGATTCCGGGCCTCACTCGACTCAACTGAGGAGCAGTTGAAGGAGACAGGGCTTTATGCAATAGAAAGAAAGAGGTTACGAGGCGATATGATTGAGATGTTTAAGGTATTGAAGGGCATCAACAAAATAAGTGCAGAAGAATTATTCAGCAGAGTAGACACAGTGATCGCACCAGGGGCACTGCTTGAGAGTAAAGAAGTCGAGTTAAAAAGGTATTGAGGTAGGGGTCCTTCACTCAAAGAGTAGTTAATGCATGGAACGGTCTCCTAGAAAGGAATTGGTGACAGAAACAGTAGATGGGTTTGAATTAGAATTAGATAGGAGCCTGGAAGTTATGGAGATTGAGGGGTAGAGGAAAAAGCCTGGTGTTGGCTGCATGGTTCGGGTGGCGGCTTGGGATCCCAGGGTCCTGAGTTCAAGTCCCGTTGGCCGCTGAATTAATATACACCAGGAGGTTGACTCAGCATGTTATCCTTCCAAGGTCGGCAAAATGAGTACCAGTGTAAGGGGGACACTGCATCAGCGGCACAGCCGCATCCCAACCAATGATGCAACCAGCAGCCACAGGCTGCACTCGATAGAGAGAGGGGTAGAGGGATGTTGGCAGGTCTTTTTGCAAGTTTGAGCATTGATGGATGATTATACGCATGTCTGCAGAGTGTTGTTGATGGCGGTGGGTCTTGTCAAGGGGTGTTGTGTGGGTGTTTTTTATTTTTTTTTTTACCCAAGACATGCCCACTCCTCTGGAAGTTGGAAAAAAAGCCCGGAATTTTCGTGTGTTGATGTGGTGCAGGTATGATGGGCCGAAAGGTCACCACCTGCGTTTAATCACCGTGTGTATGACATCACAAAATTCACTTAACACATGAAAATGTGAAATGTCAACGTTCCCTGTCAGCGCACAGACCTAAAAGGTGATTAATCCATGCAAAGTGACATTCTCTCACGGTCACATGAGGTCTGTGATTTTTCACAAGTTCATTACACCAACTAACTAGAGGGGGAGTACTCGGGAGAGTGCAAAACTTCTGCCGCCAATACTGCTGGGTCACTCAAGTGAACCTTATATCTTATTCATTAAATATGATGTCAACAGTGCTGAGAGTTATTGTTCTTTTCTCCAACATTTTTTTTTGGGGGGGGGGGGGTTGGAAATCACTTAAAATGTGTAGAAATGCAAAAAAAGTCCTTTTTGGGGGGGGGTAAAAAAAAAATTTTTGGGGGGGGGGGGTTGGAAATCACTTAAAACATGTAAAAAAAAAAATTCTCAAACAATTTTTTTTGGGGGGGGGACCAAGTCCAAAATTTAATGGCATGATCCTTGGACCATACCTAAACCCCCCACCAAGTTCCGTCGAAATCCGTCGAGGAGTGTTTCCGTAATACTGTTCACAAACAAAACAAACAAACAGAAAGGGGTGAAAACAGTAACCTCCATCCATCTTCAAAGATGGCGGAGGTTAATAAAACTTTGCATGAGTTACAGGCAAAGTTTATTGCTTGCATTTGGAGATTTCTTACTGCCAGTATGCTGTTTTCGTATTCGCTGCAGTGATGTTTTGGGGAAGACAAGATGGCGGAAAGTGAACTTCCAGTGACTTCACTCCTCCGTATACAATCGCTGTGGACGTGACCAATCCAGTAGTAGAGATCAGTGACGTCACCCCTTTCTCTTGATACAATGCTGTCCTTTAACCAGATTGCTACTCCTATTGTCTCTTTCCTATCACATTGATACACCTTGTAGCCTTCTACCCCTGTCCTTCAGTTACTCTCCTCCTTAAACCATGTCTCACTCACTGCAACTATATAGTTCTCCTCGCTATCCACTTTGGCTTCAAGCTCTTCCATTGGCATAGAATATGTTCAACTTTTCCCTGCCTGAAATTCTATTTTATTTCCTGGCCTTACTCATCACAATTACATCATCTATTCCTTTCTTAATACCTTCTCCACCCTCCATTGACCAAAAAAAAAGCCTGAATTCCTTAAATTCCCACTGCAAACCTTGCTGCCCCCTTCTATTTAACATACGGCCATCATTCCGGAAACACTCCCTTTGTCATCTAAATGATTCCCACTGCTTCTTCAATGTAAAACCTTCCTCCCTACACCAATCTTCCAGCCATTGGTTGATATCTATTGCTCTGCTCATAATTTCTATATTGTTTCCTAATCTTGGGAGAATCCCAGAAAACATGACCTCATAACCCTTTGCTTTCAGCCGCTTACCCAATATCCTGTATATATTTTTCAAAACCTCTGAGTAAACTTTCCCTCCATCATTCGCATCTAAGTGTATCACAACCCACCTCTTCCTGCTATAACCAGAAACAATATAGTTTACCCTTCCTTCAATGTCCCCAACTCCTGCTCCTTCAAAACTGCACAGAATTCTATGTCTATGATCCTTCCTGCAGAATGAAGAATCCACATATTTAATTCTCATCACCCACAAAAACGGCCTCCCATACCTCATTTCTACCAATTACTATTGCTGCACCTGTATGACCTCCACCACCGCCCGCTGCCCCCCCCCATCACCACATATACAAATATATATTAAAAGAAGCTTCCAACCAAAAGTATTAAAAAATAAATAAATAATAAAAAAAATTGATAGACCACTAATTTGAGCAAAAAAAAGCACAAGTCAATCTGGTCTCAAGCAACGTTTTGCATATGTATGTATGCATATTTTTACGGTTGTGGAAATTCACAGAACACCATTCAGGTTCCCCGAAGATCAGTAAAGTCGATAAGTATGTGTCCAGATAGATATCCCCACCAATGGCAAACGGGCTTTATTCGTGAGCCGGGCTGTGCAATCTTGAGGTAGTATTATTCTTTCCTATCTTTATTTTGAACAACAAGTCCTCACCATCATCTCTTTCAAACAAACGATACCTCAACAACCATGCCATCCCCACCACAGCACCACCTCCACCACCACAACAGCATCTCAGCAACTCCCGCCCTGATATCCCTCAGAACGGGTAAAGAGAAATGACGGTTGGGCAACAACAGAGCCAAGCTGGACTTTCCAGGAATTCCCCCCCCCCCCTGCGTGCCGGGAAGGGCGGGGCGAACGCCCGGAGCGATAAAAAGGCGCTTGTCGACGCCGAGTGAGTTGTTGTTGGAGGTTGTGAGAGAATTGGGGAGGACATCGGTGGAATCGGTGTGGAGAGCAGGAACAGTTGGTTGGAGTTGGTCGAGTCGGAGAGGAGTCGCCAACCGGTTCGCCGTTGGAGGCACGATTTGAAGGCGTTGTTGGAGTCGAGACAAGTTCGAGCAGAGACATCGAGGATCGCCCAGCGAGTCACCAAGAGGGTGGCAAGTCGCCTGCTCGGTCTCTCAGAGCCTTCCAGTCATCCCAGCTCCGAGCTAATATTAAAGGCTTACGAGCCCGGGTCTTGTTCTTTTCTGGGGTTTTGCATGGAAGTCTGTGGCGCCTTGTCTGCTAAGTAGAACTGTTAAGTGCCTGTACAGTACGTAGTAAATAGACAACGGCTGTAGGTCTTTTTGCTCGTGTCTTGTCCCTTATCCCCATTGCTTCATTGACAGCATACGTGTGAATAAATGTCATTGTTTGAATATTCACCTGCTCGTTGCGTCCCTTCCTCTATTGAGCTGCTGTAATTGCGTTCGGAATAATAGCTGGTTTTTAAAAGCCGATAAGATAATAGAGACCGACGGGGCTTGGCGATAATAAACCGCTCTGCAATCGCAAACGGCACGAGCTGCTTAAAGCAGCTCGTGCCCGTACGGGTCCCGTCGAGGTGTAAATCCCCAGCATTTCTGTCTGCACGAATACTTAGGTAAATCGACAATTCGGCATTCAACCATGTCGCGCGTGGACAGAAGAGTTGGCCGATTTACGGTGTGGTTAAAAAAAAAAAAAACACACCCATAGCTGGATTTCGGAGTTGATCCGAAAGCTGCGACTAGGATTGCTACGGTCGGTGGGCGCGCGGCCGCAATGAGCTAAAAACGGTCGTCCGCACGCCGGAGTGGTGAGAATCCACAACAATAAATATATATATATATATATATATATACACACACACACACACACACATATATATATATATATATATATATATATATATATATATATATATATATATATATATATATATATATATTTATTTGTTACGGTTTTGGAAATTCGCATTACACCATAAAGAGTCCTCAGGTGAGATATCTCGATAAGTCCATGTGTAGTTAGCCCACATCCGTTGAAAAGAGGGAATTAATGTGCTCCATTCGGGCTGCGATCCTTCAGTTAGCCATTTTTCTTTCTCTATGGTTATTGTCGACCATAAAGCCGCCAACAACGCAAACACCACCACCTTCGCCTTTACCTTCACAACTCCATCCCGCAAACATCGCTTCACAGCCATTCCCAAACGATGCCCGCCAACCACCAAACCACCACAGAAAACCCTCCACCACCTTCGCCTTTCTCCTTCACAACCATTCCCAGACACCACCAGTCAACACCAAACGTCGTGCTGTCCAGGAGCCGTTCGGTAGTTGGTGCCGAAAGCGTCGAGGTCTAAATGCGAGAGGAATTCGGATCAGAAATGCTTCACGCCCACTTCTCCTCCGTCCAATGGGCAAGCGCGAGGTGGTTTGGCCCCGCCTCCAGGCGCGTGTATGTGAATTCCGTTTATGCAAATATGTGGATCAGGGGAGGTTCACGCCCCTTTTTGCCCGACCAATGGCTGACCAGGGGGGGCGGCGTGGCCCCGCCTCCAATCGCGTTCTGATCCTGGAATTTGCATATTGGCTTCTCCTGCCGCCTATAAAGACACGAGCGCAAGGCGGCTCGTGGTTGTTGCATGTTGGGTATTGCGTGTTGGGTGTTGGGCTGGCTGGTCGAGTCCAAGATGAGTGCGCGCGGTGGAGCTGCAGCCGGCTGGTCGGGACAAGGGAGCTCAGATCCGAGTCAAGTGAGGACGGCGGTCGGCGACGAGGTTGCGGTGCGGGGGATCGCTCGTCTCGTCGCGGGACCCAAGCCAGCCAGCCATTCCCCTCTCCCTGAGCATCAACGATTCCCCCCCCCCATTCGTGCTGAGATAGTGCCGAGGGGGCCCCCGTTCCTCCCCCACCCTAAAAGTGGCGCCAACAAGACCGCTCGTGCGGAGCACGCTGGAGAGGACTCGCCGACCACGCCAGGGCACGGAGTCGGGGCACAGCGGCGCGAACATTGCGACTTGCCCGCCATCGCGTCACGAGGACGCGGGTAAGACCTCCTCGGTCTCGTGGACCTGGCCGATCCTCCAGGATCCACGTACATTTGTTCTACGGGCCTGTCTGCCTGCTTGCCTGTGAGGGTGGCTTTCTTCCTTTGCTTTTTGCGTAAATGCTTGTGGTGGCGCAGTCTTTCAAGTAAAACTGTGTAAGTGTTGCCGTGTGTACGCGTATCGTCGGTTTTAACTGTTTTTCTTACATTTGCTTTTTGTGCATTTTGTATGGCTGAATATACGTGCTTGCTTTGTGTCTGCGTGTGTAAATAAAATGCTTGCTTGTTGAACTGTTCCCGCTCTGCTTAGTCTCCTTTCTTTTTATTGACTCTCCATCCTGCATCACGTAAAGGATTGGCAGTGGGGTTTAGACACCCAATAAATAACCACGTCCGTCGAGGTCAGCGATAACACCGCTCGGTTATCACTGCAGCACGGAACGGATCGCTTAAGCAGTTAGTGTCCTCGGCTGACCTGCGGTGAGGTACAATCGCCCGATTAACCATCCGCGTAGGTACTTAGGTTGGTCGAGTTTGGCGAACAACCCTATCCTACGCAGGTGGGCGATTGGCACGATTGTGGTGAGGTCGAAAGACCCACCCGTGACTGGCTCCGGGCGGTAGTTCCCGGAGGGTCACGACTGAATTGTCCGTTCCGGTGGGCGAGACGGCCGCGATTCGAGTTACGTGGCCGATCGCACGCCAGCGGGCACGAATTCGCAACAATATATATATATATATACACATACATACATACATATACATATATATATATATATATATATATATATATATATATATATCACTATCTCAAAATGTTGGACAGATTCAGAGACAAAACTTGTTGAGTGAGTTGAGTAGACAAGAACAAGCAGATTAAATTTTGGTTCAGGTGCAAGTCCAGATCTGGCCCATCAAATTTAGATTTCGTCAGCAGAGGAATAAACAAAAAAAATTCACGCCTCAAAGCGAGTTCCACCAATTGTGACGTCTGGCCAAATCGAGAGCTCATTTGGATATTTCAGACAAACTTACCTCTGAAACTGCCACGACCACCTCTGAAACCCCCTCGACGTCCATGGCTTGCCTGCTCCACTGTTAATGTCCGACCATCAATGTTCTGCAAAGAACAACAAACAGATTTATAATGGTAAAGTTTAGGTCGTGACTGGTGGTGGCGGCTCAGTTTTAGTTTCACACTCATCTGAGCTGTCTGAACTGTCATCCGATTCAGTTCAAAATTTATCCCACCTAAAAACTGTCAAACGGGTGCTTTGCAGGCAGGATAAGGCATAAATGTGCACTATCCCTTGAAATGATGCTAAACTGGACATCCAGTCTTTCAACATTAGCTGGTGGACATTAAAGATCCCACAGTGTTCATCTGAAGTAGCAGGAGCCATCGCCATAATTATGACCACATTCCAAATTCCTGCTCCATCCTACAATATACCATGCATTAGCAGAACAGCTGCACCCCCAGCAAATTATGCTTCCCATAGCCCATAGGCTGCATCCAAATAAAACCCGAAAAGTTAAGTTTCACTTCTTCATTCAATACACCACACCCATTCCACTTGCCATGAGTCACTCTTCTTTTCAAGCCAACAGAAAGTAATCCCCTACAAGCAAACGCCAAAATCAAGAATCTGTGACTGCACGTTCCAAATAAAATCCAATCTCCCAATACTAGTAACATTTTCTTTGAACACAAAAGATGAAACTAACTATCCACCACTCCCCCACCATTGTTTTAAATGGACAATTATAATTAGGCTCACAGGCAATGGAGAGTTTGTACAAGTGCCAACGAATCTAGTTTGGGTTTGAGTCCCCACAACAAAAAGAGGTTTCTCACTGAATGTCAACTAGTGACATCACCACTTGTCAGGTCCATCATCTTGAAAACAAAATCAGATGTGGATCACTCAAAATATCTGCAACAGGAAGTGGCTCTAACCTTATATTGTTAGTCATTTAGATAATCAGAGCAGGCACTGGTGTATCCAGATATTACAAATTGCTGGGGTTGCAGATCCCTAAAGCTTGCTGGTAAAATTGACCATGATATCATGATGGGGTTGGGGGGTGATAAAAGAAATAAAATGATGATGATTAAAACTTGGTATTAAAATGAAAATGTTAAACCTGAAGTAAAATGTCCTCAAATATGATACGATTCTTTTAAAGTATGTATCCATTTGGAACCAACATAATTATATTTCTCCTCTGTATGGAAAGATCACCTGTATATTAAATGTGTAAACAGGTTGAACTTTGCCAGAAAGTTGAATATATGAAGAATTGCCTATCATTTTAAAAGCTATCGAAAGGAATTTTTAAAACAGACACAAACAAGTTGGAATGTGGATTTGAGAAGGTGTCCAGATGTATTCACGAAGCTCTGGTCGCTTCAAGATAATATATCTTCCCAGTTTTGGGAGAAGCAGACTGATTTTTAACCTACATAAGAATATGTTAACTTGATTTAATGGCCATTCGGGTTGGCGTTTGACGTCATTCTAGCATTCTGTGCGATTAATATGTCTGGGTTTGAATAAGTGTTCAACCATTTAAGCAGGAGCTGTCAAAGAAGACTGAAGATAAGGTTCACCTGGAAATTGTCAAGACCGGGCGTACTGGCGTCAATGTCAGAAAATTATAAAAAATACCCCCAAGCGGGAGTGCCGGTCATCTCTGCCAGAGGTCGAAAGCAACACTGCCAGACTGGAATAGGGGCAGTTCATAAAGTACGTACGCTCTACTTCCGGGTTTCAAAACCACCCACCCCCCTCTGTATGCAGGATGGTGACCACCCACCCACCCCCCTCATACATCGCGAATTGCTTGCAAAGCCAGCAGTTCCTTATGAACCGATGTTTGTAAGCCATGACGATGCAGTCCCTAGCGGTGTAATTAACCTTTTTCTTTTAATATCACAGCACATCAATTTTGAAAATAAAAGTACAAATTGACATTTAAAATGTTAATGTCATAAATGAAAGTAAGTGTGCATATAAACTTGTATTCCATTGTTTTAGTTAAATCTGACAAAAGCTTCAAATGTAATATTTGTCTCGGAGAGTTCCGGTTCTTAATTTTTTAATACTTTTTTTTTTGTATGTGCGTACTTTATGAACGGCCCATACAGGGAATCAGAAAGAAGTTTGAAGGGCTATAAAATCGGAACGAGAGCAAATTTCAAAAAAAAAATGGCTCGTGTTGTTCTCGATAATAGTCCATAGTATCTGAATCACTAATAACATTTGATCTCTCGATAAATGAGGGAGGAGACACGATTTGAAATTGACGATTTTCGCAACTTTGACAGCCTCGTGACGTTGACCTCAACATTGGACGACCTTGAGTTATATCGTTGTGCATGTCTCATCGACCTCTATCCATTCCAGTATTGGTTATTTGTCTCCACTCGGTTTGATTGTGGACGGACAGACTGACGGACGGACGGACAGACTTCAGTAATGGGATTATTAGATCATCTCTGAGATGATAGAGATGACCTAAAAACTGTGCCTTACTGGAAACTATATAAAGACGAAGATTCTCCGGTTATGTTGAGATCTGGAATAAATTTGTCTGTCCAGGATCTCCTGTGCTGGCACATATAATCTGTTTGTTTGTTCAATAAATGTTTTAAAATTGTACTGATGGTCTGTATCTGTATCTACAATTGGCGAGCCAGGCAGGAGCATTAAAACCTGGAAGAGCCTGGTTCAGAGCGAGCTGGTGGTAGGCACGAGTACACAGATCAGAAAAGGTGAGAGATAGTGATCTTTGTGAGTGAGTGTGTTGCTGCCGAGTTGTTGCGTGCCTTATTCAAGGTCAACATGCTTCCAACGAAATTTGAGTTGGAGAGATTTGAGGTTTATAGTTCAGTGATTGATGTTGATGTTGAAGAGCAAGTGTCGTTTTCAAAAGGTATTGTTGGAGTCCCGAAAAGTCCTGATCAGGCTGAGTGGTCCATTTTTTTTAATGTTTGCGCTGACACTGTTTCGGTGTATGCCTGGTTAGTTCCCAAATTTGCATTGGCACTTTCGATGCAGACTTAAATCGAGCATTGTCCAACAGATGTTGGAAGTTGAGAGACAGTCGAGGTGAGGACAGGTTGTTTCACAGATAGTTGAGAATAGGGCATTGCCCAACAGAGGTTGGAAATTGAGAAATAATGTTTTTTTTAGTTGGAATTGTGCTCCCAGCTTGGGATTGAGGTTCAAACTGAGGAAAATGTGTATTGTTTGTCCAAGAGTTCTTGTATGATTAGTTGTATCCTGTCTGTATCTGTACAAGTTGTATTGTATTGCAAATGAGACGTGAGATAGAGAAATGCCCTTAAGGTGGTGGAATTGAAACGAATTTAAAATGCGACAATCTATCTATAATTCCAGCAATATCTGTGACCGCTGTTTCAAGACAACCACTGGTCCGATTTAATTGAAACTTGCCAGGTATATTGCTGGGGACCTGAGGATGTGCCTTTTCAAGGTTTGCTATTAATCGGACAAGTGCTTCCCAAGTTATGGCCATTTATTTATCAAACCAATGGCAGGACACGTTGCGTGGGCGTGGCCGATGGGGAAGGGAAGCACAGCCGCGCTCCCCATTACGGGTTACAAAGTATGGGCTTCCGGAGATTGATGACTTCGTGTATTCTAATAATTTCTCGATTTTTTATGCGCATTTATAGATAAACACAATGGTCCAAGTTATGATCGTTTTCATATTAGACGGTGTATAAATTTCGGTAACAGAGTGCTGGTATGCTCCGAACCAGGAAGTAAATTTTTATTCTCTCTGTTCTCTTTTTGTTTTTCCTTGCCACGACATTGCGAAAAAGTAAAATACGTTGGCGCTAATTGAATAATTGGGTATTAAAACTAAATTGCGAATAATCGTAACTGCGAATAATATCGAACTTCCGGGCCACGCACGTTCGGGCACGTGAGAGCAAAGAAACGGCCTGTGTGGTATATTTATTATTATTATTATATACATTTTTTATGGGCACGTACTCGTAATATATAAAATGAATAAAATATGGTTCAAAGATATAAAGTGTTGAAGCTGGAGATATTATCTGACCATGTTTGCGCTCTTGTGCGCACGCAAGACTGACATGGGATGATAATTTTTCAGCCGTCAAAAGTAAACAAGGACAAATGTGTCCAAAAGCAGCATCCTCAAGGTTTTGTCGGCTAAAAAAAACAAATAAATAATTTAAAAAAACAACAAAAACAACAACTTCGATATAGTCACGTGCCTTCATTAAGCCAATAGCGAGACCCGTCATAATGTTTTTACGATATATCGTGTATTTACGAAATAATGTATTTACGAAATAACAATACGATAAATGGAATAATCTTTAAATAGTAACGTGAACTTTTCGAAACTTTAAAGCAAATGCCCGAATATATTTAAAAGTTCATGATAGACGCTCTCAAAAGGCACCGTCAATGTGAGAATGTGTACATGTGCTTAGTATTTAAGAAGATCCGGATCTTGTATATACAAGAGCCGAGTCCAAGAGATTAACGTTTTGTCTTCACAAGAAGAGGAAGAACAAGAACAAGAAGAAGAAGAACAACGCCGAGCTCTCTATGAGCAGCGTTCGCTATGCGAGACGCTGCTAAAAAATCAACAATAATGCAAGAATGATAAGGCTGGTTAACAGAGTAAAAGGCATTCCTGGGTTATGAAATGAAATAAAATGGAACATAATAATTCCATTTAATTTTATTCTCAGTAACAGCTTGAAGGCAGAATTGACCTTAGATTCAGGATTCGAACTATGTACAAGAGGTCGTGAGTGAGTTTAAAGTCTATTCTTTAGACTTTAATTTTTCAGCATAAAGAACAAGAGGATTTTTCTTTAAACTGCAGAGAAATGTCATGTAAATGATGGCGTTTTTTTAAAACTAACAGGGTGATTTAATAGCCACAAGTCAAACGTTATGTGGTCACCATGGTAACGCTGAGATTGATGATGCTGTGACATTGGTTTAAAAGTCCAATTAAATTCAATAAAATTTTAATGTCAACATAATACGTATACGTTGGTAGTTTACAGAATTGGGATGGATTTATTTGAATGCTAGGTTGACTTACAATGGACAGTTGAGGGCAGGATATTTCATAAATAAGGGTTAAAGGCCCGGTCACACCTTGACGTTTTAGCTAACGTATGCCGATTTTTGAATTTTTTTTCTAAAACGCTGGCACACGTTGAATACGTTATGGGTAAGTTTTGATAACATTGAGAGCACGCTGAAAAACACTGCCAGACGTCGTACGCTGGCTTTAAACTTTGTACTTTTTGGTTGTCCTCAAATTTTTTCATGCTTGAAATTTCACGACGTATGACTCACACGTTCCGCTACGCTGGCCACAAGTTGTATGCACGGTCTGCGATCGTTGACAGACGTCAACACATGCTACTTGTAAGTTAATCATAAGTTGAGACACGCCGAGGTAATGTTTAGCGTACCCGAAACTTATTTCTAACCTATGATTAACGTGTTGTTGGCACGTTACGCGATCGTTGCCACACAGACAGACGCTACTTTTAAGTTACTCATAGGCTGAAAGACGTCGGTATAATGGATCGTCCTTGCGTCAGCGTCCACAGCCACGGCCAGGACACTTATTTGCAGCATTCTTCAAACTTTTCTTCGGCATGACGAGGATGTTCACACTTCGATGTCTAGCTTGGCTATGATTCCAATTGTCCATCAGCAGCGTCTATTTAAAATAGTCGAGTTTGAGCGTTTTAACACGTTCAGAAGAAACGCTTCAAATTTCAAAACCCCAGCGTCAAAAAACAAAGGCGAGTGACAGCAATTTAAATCGTTCATTGTAAACAATGAGAATAGCTGAGTGGTACCGTTTAAAAGTCGTTGAGTGTAAAAAAAATCCAATTGTTGAGCACAAGCGTCTACTTTCAATAGTGGAGATGCAGCCATTTAAATCGTTGAGTGGCAGCCTCTGAATAGCAAACCCCACGTCACCGGCAAAGATAAACTGCCGCACGATATGGATAAGTTAGGCTATCGTTGGGCATAGTTTGTGAACGCCGGCTTCACGATAATTATTCGTTGGTATATCGTATCTATAAGTAATCAAAGTGCTCTATGCACATTATTAGTTCATTGTGCATTTGTCCAACCCGTTATGAATAGACCTAAATCGTAAAAACAAGCTATAGCTCATTGTTGAAAAAGCCCCATAAAAAATTAGCCGCGAAGAACTTCGAACAATGGTGCAAAGATATCTCCTACCCGTGGACACGCGGACGCAAGGAAGATCCATCATAACCCACACCCTCCCCCTCACACTCACCTACTACTGCCAACATGAACAAACTACTACTAATACTAATACTGATACTGTTACTGCTGACATGGACATAGACTCAAAAAGGACTCGAAAACACTGTTGGGTTCCCCTTTTATGAGCAGCATTTTTATATACCAATTCCCAAAACCGCTGGGAACACGTCTTTATATGGCAGTTGTAAGCTAGAAACAAGTTAATTTTTTTTTTTTTGTCGACCGGAAGAAGTCATTGGAATACGTCTACATACGTCGACGTGTGTTGGGACTACGTAAAGAATTGGTTCAAAGCACGTCAAACATAAGTTAGAAATAAGTTTAGCGTAAAAAACAAGACATTACCGCGACGTGTTTTGACTTATGAGTAGCTGATAAGTAGCCTTTGTGGACGTGTGTAAAACTTATCCCCATCGCATGCGGAACGTGTCATACGCCGAGTACGTCGTAAAATTTTGAACATGTTTAAAATTTCTTGACGTACTCTACTTACTACGACGTATGATAGCGTACTTTAGCGTTCTACTCACGTATACCAAACTTACTCATACCGTATTTGACGTGCCCCGACGTTTTAGACACATTTTTCTTAGGTCCGCATACGCTGGCAAGATCGCCAAGGTGTGACCGCGATGTGGTCACTTCCATTTCTACGGCAGTGATGAGTCGAATCGTTGTGCGTCAGCCTTTTAATAGGCTACGTCACGACATCGTCGGCGATGCGTGCAACGCGCTATGCCTAAGTTAGACTATCGTTGGGCATCGGTTGTGTAGGCCGACAACAGGTTCAGCATTCGTTGGTATAAGTCATCTATAACACAACGAAACGTTCTGTGTCCATTACCAATGCGTTATACATAAGACCAAGTCGCTATGAATACGTCCGAATCTTTAAAAAAAACATCAAAAGTTCAACGTAAGCCAGCGTTTTACATACATTTTAATACGTTGCCATCGCTGGCTAAAACGTCAAGGTGTGACCGGGCCTTAAGAAATAAATGTGATGGATTGTGGAATTATTAATGCAGTCATGATTTTGGGAAGGTAAAAGGAGCCAACATGGTATGTAGAGTATTATGAGATGGTACACCAGGCCGTCTGTGCGAAAGGTATGAAAAATGCCCCAAAAATGATCTAAAATATAATATAATAAAAGGTTCAGCAAATATGACATCATATACAGTATACTGTACGGCATTGTGGTGTACTGTGTCCTGTTGATGCCAAATAATGAACTCGGTATGTAAATGTGTCGTTCGATGACCAAAAATCGTAAATTAAATGAATCGGGAACGATTTTGTCACGATTTAGAAGAAGATTCACCTTGTTTGAACACATGAAGGAAATTCGCCCACCGATTTGTTGTGCAACCGGTTTGTGTTGTGTATGTTGTCTGGGAGGATGTTGTGGTTAAGAGATGTTAAAAATTACTTTTGGTAGGCAAGGTTAACTCAAACTGTTATGACTATGGAGGTAGATGTTTTGGTAGATAATCTCCAACTCGCGAGATAAGGCTAATATAACGACTGTCTGCTCGATGCCAAGAGATCTGCCAGCTTGCTATCGCTGGAATGTCTCAAACATTTCAAAACGTCCGTTTTTCGTCGGAATTCTTTTGGAAACGTGGAGAGCACATCACCAAACCTTTGAAAATATAAGCCAAGATCAAATAGAGGCTAGCAATAACCAGTCCACAAAGGGAGCAGGCTCTGAGGTCAGGCAATGGACGAAAAGCACGTGGTGTTCTTTTAATACCCAATGGTGATTTGAATTGAACATTTTACTCATGAAAAGTGTTACTGCTCAGATTTTACGAAAAGTATCTACAATAAGCTACACTAGAAGGCCCAAAAGTGGAAAAATTGAATTGAACTTAAAAACAAACTTTATAACAACCGAGAGTGTGTATGTGGTGTGTAATGATAATCACGATTTTTTTTTTTAAGGAGATATGTGACATTTAAGAAGCATTTTATCAAAGCTCTTTCTCTTCGTACGAAACAGGAGGATTTATATAATTTGCATTAACATAACAAATCGAGTTGAACATAAGATCCAGTCGGTGACTTACCATTGTGTGAAGATGGACACGGATGAAGCAACTTCAAACGCATTAGATAATCTGATAGTCTATCTGAGCTCTGTACTTGATTACCGTGATACGATCGAAAGCGTTAACACAAACATAACATCTCTACGCTTCAAGGGCACAAATTAAAAATAACTACATTCCCAGAAATGAGGAAGTGAAGGGACAAAAAAAACAAAAAAAAACAACAACAACGTAGACGTAATGACGTCAGCGTTGAAGGAAAGATGTTTTTTCCATGGATAACCAGGAAGTGACTGACTATATAGAGAATTGCAAAATACTTTGGTATTGCTCACGATTTTGAAATTTCAGTGTGAGGGATTTGTCGTTTTTTAGGTAACAAAATTAATAAACAGCGAATGTTTCAAAAGCGATTGTTATCATTAATAAATACATGAAGTGCGATCACTACCCGGAAGAGCAGGTAGTGTGTCAGTACCCTGATGGCCGTAATGCACGCACTTTTTATCCAATGGATTGTTCACGCCATTGGATTCCCATTGTGACAGCGGTTGATGGGAAAATAAAAAAGATTGCTCCAGCGAACTATACTGCTGAGGCTGTTTGCAATGATCAAATTCTCCCGAAGAATACATGACTGAATCGGGAATTGATTTTTTAATATTTTTTTTCATTTCCCGATTTGAACGAAACTCGATACTGCACACTGCAGGAGAATGGTGAGTCATGGCCTAAAATTTTGCGCCAACGTGTACCGTTTTGGCTGTATTTCAGGAACATACATTCACACAAGATCAGAGTTTTAATAATTCAGTATGTAGATAGATTATTGTGCATGCGCGGGGACTTAGGAGTGCATACCAGGGAGTTCCAAACTACAGAACAAGCATGCATTCTGCTTTTTCTTGCGTATGGCAGCTTATCTGCCGGGGTAGCTATCATTTCTTGGAAGCGCAACTGTGTCGCTGATGAAGTGTCCCTCTACCAGTACACACTGGTACTCATTTCGCCGACTTCAGAAGGATGGCAGGCTGAGTCAACCCCCCTGGTGAACACGAATCAAATGGGTTACTTACATTTTGCGTTGTACTAACAAATATTGTGAGTATCTCATTTACAGATCGAGAACATTTTGCTTGAAGCAACAATCAAAGACTGCTATGATCTCAGTCTAGAGAAAGACATTGTGCTCATTAAAGTGAAAGAAAATGAGAATCTGCAATGGAGACATCACAAGAGAACAATTAACTTTTGTGTCCATGATTTGCAAAGTTTTGATAAATAATATAATTGATCTACGATCAGAATGAGATATATAGTAAGATTTGACCATGTTGTAGACGATGTCTATCTGAGACTGACCAAGAACAGCCAGGCAGGTTAAGGAAATAACTTGGTAAGCTGAAAGAGTATGAGAAGGACATGGCTAAGAATATTAAACATAATAGCAAGGCTTTCTTAAAGTATATCAGGGGCCATAGCCTGAGAGTAAAGAAGAGCAGAGTTAAGACGATAGTGAGGTAGAGGACTTTTACTCAGAGTAGTTAATGCATGGAATGGTCTCCCTGGAAAGTTAGTGGCAGCAAAAAAGTAGACAAGTTTAAATTAGAATTAGATGGGTACCTGGAAGTTACAGAGATAGAAGGGGCTCAGGGATGTTGATAAGACTTTTAGGTAATTTGAGCATGGATGGGTGATTGTGTGCATGTGTATGGAGTGCTGTTGGTGAGAGTCCTGTCAAGGAGGGTTGTATGGTTGATGTGTGTTTAAACCAAGCCCATGCCCCCTCTCCTGAGGGGAAGAGGGAAAAATACATTTTTTTGGTATTTTCTTTCTTGGATCTTGTGTTGATAAGCTAGTATGGTGTTTGTGCAGATATGGTGGGCTGAAATGGCCTCCATCTGTGTTAGATTTCCTTGTAAGGTGCTAATTTAGGTAAATTAAATCATGGGAGATATGATGCAGAGATAAAAGATGGGATGTAGAAGTAGGAGGCTGGTAAAACCAAATTAAAATGATTTACTGATTGATATCAAACTGACAAACAAATGTTGAGGAAAATAAAATAAAAAAATTAATAATTGGGAGGGGGGGTATAGATTTTATCTGAGTTAATGTTGAGGGTCAGACTTCAGTTCAACTGCAACACCAAAAGTAAAAGCAATTGATAGAAATGAAGGTAAACAACATTTGGTTGTGAGGATTCTGGAATTGTTCTGATTGTCAAATTGGGGGGCAAGACTCCAAAAATAAAATAAAACAAGTGGTGCCAGGCACAACAAATCCCGCCCATTTAAGGCATAAAGTTATCTTGGGGATCAAATTTGATACACCCATAACCTGAATATTGAGTATAAGGAATAGAATAAGGAATATTTTAGTCTTAGTTTGAAGTCAATTAAACCATTTTTGACGAAGTTATGAGCGAAAAACGATTTTGATCTTTTCGTGACCTTGACCTTTGATCCAATTGGACCCAAAAGTTAATGGGGTCATCCAAGGTTCATTGCCCACCTGTGGATTAAATTTGATAGTGTTTGCTAAAGCCGTTTTTCCGTAAAGTTGCTAACAGACAGACAAACAAACAGACAAACAAACCGGCCGATTACGATATCCCGCTCCCTCCCTCTGGGGGGGGGTGGGGGGGGAGGGGATGGATGATAAATAAATCCAGTATACAAGTCCTTCTGAAGGGTTTTGTGAAATAGATTAAATCTACCTGGACTATGCATCAGGAAGTGAATGCCATATGGCTGACAAGATTGTAACAGGAAGGTGTGAAGAACTTGTAGTAGTTTTACTGTCTGTATTAAAATGATTATTGTAAAATGTATGGCTAATTTGCTTGCGATTTGTATGAAGAAGATCATTACCAAGACAATGATCATACAAATTTCATGCATCTCTCATTGAAAGATCATAATGATGATTTTGATGTTTTTCTGGAAAATATGTAATGTGAAATCAGGATAGATAACTACTGTAATGATATCAAGACATGATAATGACGATCAGCAATATCTGTTGATTTTAAGTAACTAATGAAGTATAGATGAAAGGAAAATAAGATTATGATGATGCAATGCCGATCTGAGACTGAACTCATGAGATTGTTTATGACTAGAAATACTTGGAACTTGGTCAACGTACTGTAGGATTTTGGGATTAATTAGGTGTGCCATAGGCAAGGGTAAAATTATCTGACAAATGACAGATTATGCTTGTATATTTTATCGAGAGGAAATGATGTAAAAGAAAATTTTAGTGCTTGACTGAAAAAATATTTGAATTGATGTTGAGCACACCAGTTGTGTATTGCAACGATAACATGCACACAAATTTAATGTTAGCATTTTAGTAATTCAAGAAATATAAAATTATTTTTACTAAGTAAATATGAACCTCTGGTAATTTAGAAATATTACTTTAATTTATTTTTAATCAATTTCAATTTCTGGTAATTTAGACCAGAAATACTGGTCAATATGTCAAAATTAAGGCAGAGAATAAATAATTATATGATTACAAAAGATTAAAGTTGGGCTTTGGCTAAAGGAAATACATGGGCAACATTATTACATTGGATTTTTGTTGGAATAATAATGCTTGTGATTATTATTGTACTCTTCAAATGTACTATAACTATCTTCTCTTCATTGTTTAGTCGTTGTTTAAAGAGAAGAGCCATGGTCACTACAATGGTTGTTCAAGCATCATTTCCATATGAGAATTCCAATAGAGAGAGAATTTAACGATCTATGCAAAATTGAAGTTTGAAAAATACATGGGCAATTTGGAATGAGCATGTTATATGACCATGGACAGATGTTATCTCTGAGACAATCATCGATCCTGCTGTCCTTTGTCAGTGGTATATCATTTAAAAAAAAAACAAAAAAACAAAAAAACAAAAAAAAAAACAATGAAAACAACAAGTCCTGGCCTTTTATGGCTGGAATCAAGAAATTAAATTTCTGAATGACAAATTCCTTGTGATTATGACATTGGAATATGCAGAGTGGACAATATTGATGGGATGCAATGGAGCAGTTTGTGCTCGATACTTCCGACTCTCTACACTCTTCTCCACCCTGACCACTTCGTGCCAATATTCCTCCAGCTACACTGCATGTGGTGTGAGGGGCTTTGGCAACAGTACTCTGCATGAGATGCTACTCTTCTCCACATATTCTCCCTGCCCACTTTCATCCACTAAGTTTGATAAAACGTGGTTAACTTTTCAACATGACAGATCGCGAGATGGTGCTGGGAAAGGAGGCTCAGGAGAGATACTATTCTGCAAGCTGGCGTTGGACTTCTGAAAGAAATTGCTTGTGGTTGCTGTTTCTTCATGGTTGGAGAAATGCCATGTTTCTTAAAACGCCCAAGAAGAAAAAAAACTAAACAAACTGATCCTGATCAAGAAATGTGATATTGCAGTGAGAACACTGCCCTTCCTGGAGGTACTACATATGCCCAGGTATCAAAGCCATATATGGAAGAAGATCAAGAATGATACCCAGGTCAGCATGAGGTGTGCAACATTTGTCTGGCCAGGCTGGACCAGCACCTCTATCCTTGCATCGCTGTTTACCTCCAAAGGGAAATAGCAAGTAATGGAACTTTGTCTGGGAGAGTTGGGAAGATGATTTGTACATAGATTGCTAATGTCTTTGGAATGAGATGTTCATTCAAAGATTGCCCATGAAGCCTGTTTTAGATATTCATCAATGTTGTGATTAAAAAAAAACCCCAAAAAAGTGAAATGTAGAAACATTTTATCATGATGGGTTTGGGGGCGATAAAATAAATAAATTGATGATTAAAACTTGGTATTAAAATGAAAATGTCAAACCTGAAGTAAAATGTACTCAATTATGATGCAATTCTTTTTATGTATCCATTTGGAATTAACATAATTATATTTCTCTTCTGTATGGAAAGATCACCTGTATATTAAATGTGTAAACAGGTTGAGCTTTGCCAGTAAGTTGAATATAAGAAGAATTGCCTATCATTTTAAAAGCTATCGGAAGGAATTTTTAAAACAGACACAAACAAGTTGGAATGTGGATTTGAGAAGGTGTCCAGATGTATTCACGAAGCTCTGGTCGCTTCAAGATAATATATCTTTGGGAGAAGCAGACTGATTTTTAACCTACATAATAATATGTTAACTTGTTTTAATGGCCATTAGGGTTGGCGTTTGACGTCATTCTAGCATTCTGTGCGATTAATATGTCTGGGTTTGAATAAGTGTTCAACCATTTAAGCAGGAGCTGTCAAAGAAGACTGAAGATAAGGTTCATTTGGAAATTGTCAAGACCAGGCGAACTGGTGACAGTGTCAGAAAATTATAAAAATATACCATCAGAGATGGGGAATCCCCTGCCATTGAATGAAAAAGGTCATACATATTCCAGATAATGAGGGAGGTGAATTGGAAACAAGACACCATTTGGTCATCATCTCAAAAAAGTTCCCCAGGGGTGAGGAACAGAGTAACCAAAATAATTGAAATCAGATAAGCGGTTTTCCATTTATTACAAAAACATTTTTTTCAAGATGGTCGCCCCAGTCGGCCATCTTGGATCCGGCCACGCCCAAAATCAATAGGGTTCTTCCTTTTCAGGTGGTACATGTGTGACCCAAATTTCAAGTCGATATGGCAAACAGTTTATGAGTTATCGCACTCACA
>BROF01004203.1:10488-31130 GCA_024346535.1 Eptatretus burgeri | reverse complement strand
CCCCATGTCAGTGTTCCCGTCAACAAAGCGATGGTTGGTATTGGCTAGTAATGCATATAGACATGTTGCAGGATGTGACGCAATATGTGGGAGGTATTTGCTGGGTTGGGCCAGAGCAATTGGCATGGATTCGTGAGCTTATACAAGTATTATGACCTGTTTGCTTTATACTGCCCATCCATCCATTGGGACCAGTTCAGAGCGTTCGTGCTACCTCAGCAGTCTCCTTGGCTATTTGACACAATCCTGAACGGGTCACAACTCCAACACAGGATACCAGCATGCTGGCACTCGTTTTTGCCGACTTCGGAAGGATGGCAGGCAGAGTCAGCCCTACCTGATATTGATTCAACAACCGAGTGGGATTTGAACTCAGGATCCTGGGATCCCACCCCACCACCCTAACCAGTAAAGGTCCCCTGACATGTGAAAGTACATAAATTTCATTTATATATGTCCTAGAGGAGTTTTTCATCGTGATTTCAAATCTGACTGTTTTTTCACAATACTCATTCTGTAAAATGTAAAATTAAAAAAACAAACGTCTTCGGGAACGCCCCTAAAAATTCTCCTGAAAGGGGCGTAACCCACATGACGTCAACTATAGTATGTCAAAGGCTTCACGCTAATTACTCGGGTTGGCGGTTCACGTGATTCTACTGGCTTGCTGTGTGTTTCCACATTTGATCAGTCGACTCAATCGCTTCGTTCATTTCTGCTTTAAAAAAATCGAACATTTGGTTTTGAATAATGGATGACATGGATTTTCATTTGTCTGGTAGCGTCAGTGAGTGTGAGAGAAATGAAGGATTTTGGTCTGAATCACATGGAGAATTGTCGGATAACATAGTCGTGGGAGGTGAAGTTCAGGCAGCTGGAAATGGAGTACGGCCTTACCAGTTCGAGGCCGAAGCAGGACAAGCAGAGGAAAATGGCGATGAAATTCCCAGAGTTCATGATGATCGGGAGGACATCGAAGGAAGACTTGGCAATAACAACTGGTAAGACTAAATCCTATTCATAATTCAATCATGTAAATTCGACTTGCATACTACTCAATATCAGAATATTTCAGTGAGGTGACGTGAACAGCGCAGCGCAGTGGACATGTTGCTTCGCGGCAAATTAATCACAAACAAGGCCAGCGCATGTCATCGGCCGTATCTCTCCACGCATAAAACGAAGCAATCTTGCTGTCCAGATACGATGAAAACTTGTGTGCAGAACACCCCTTGTGACACAAATGTCTCGAGTCGTCCGATAAATCTGACGTTCTGTTGCATTTTTATTTATTTTATTCCTACTGTCGTCATGTAGTACCAGTAGAAAACAAAGAAAAGAGAATAATAAAATAAGGCTACAGCACGTCAGATTTATCGGCCTAGTTCGACGGACGACGGATTTATCGGACTAGTCTAGACTCTCGAGTTGACAAGTAACTTGTATTAGCATGCACACAATGTATAAGTCAATGCGTAAGAGTCCCGAGGATATGAGGCCGTGTAATAGGACAGATAAATTTGTCTTTCAGAGTCGTGCAAACATTTTTTTCCCCTTTTCTTTTATTACATCATTTTGGCTGAATGTTAATGAATAGCATGCTAATGGAAGCAGTACCTTCACTTTCGAATAAACACATGTATGTCGAGTGCAGCCATACCTGTATGGCTTGCATGTATGTGGAATCGTACCTATCCCAGCAGGCTGGTTTCAACGAACAATTCAATAAGCTGCAAAATGTGGGTGCAGGTTTTTCACCTGTTTGATTTTAAAATTATCTCCTTGCGCCTTGAAATGATGCAATATTAATCTTTAGTATTTTACTTGTATGTCCCTGTCATTTTTTTTTTTTAATGGAAAGGTTCAACAGTCACATTTTATATTTTGTGTACATGGTATAGCCCTTTATTGTGCATACATGTATTGGATTTGTATACGACTACAACAAGGTAGTAAAGGGATAAATAATTTCCTCGTGATTGTTGTGCAGACACGGCTCAGAAGCAGAATTTCTTGTGTCTGTGTGTGAGGAATGAGGGGTTGGGATGAATAGAGGGATGAATAGAGCCCGTGATCAAAGTCACTGTCTTCGAAGTGGGCGCTGCAAATGACGCTCGTGTCGCTGGGGCCTTTCCAGTTTCCCCTCGTCAACTTCACTTTAGATGTCCATATTCTCTGACGATTAACATCTTTCGGCTATACATGAAGGCTTACACCGTCTTTGCTTGTATTGCTGCATCCTGCTACGATACATCTTGCAGGCATTTTCGAAAGTACGGCCAAAACTCTTAAAAACTTTCGCAAAACAATCACCGGAATTAAGACGATCACAGAGATTGCACTAACATGTGCAAAATGCATTTGTACGTACTTTATAAGGCGCGCGACATCTCGACTCTCGAGTCAATGCACTCTGTGCGAGTTTCTGTATGTGACGTCACGCTGCGATTCGCTGAAGTCAATTGTTTTAAGGGGCGGGGCATAGCAAGTTGTGAATAGCTCCAGAAATGATTTAAATATTGCTCTAATTATCCCACTTTTGATTTAAAAAAAAACATGGTGATTTCTTCACTAGGAAGGTTAAGTTAGTATATAAATAACAAGAAAGTTTTGCAGGTCAGGGGACCTTTAAGCCAACACCAGGCATAATACAGTTTATACTGTAATATACAGTTAAGCTTTCGTGGTTATTGAGTCCTTGAAAACACCCAAAGTGACACGATGTCAGAAGTTCTGCAACAGTCGAGTTTTAAAGAAACCAAGTCGACCCGTGACAAATGGTGAAAACGCAGCGGCAAGCACACCAAGTGCCACCTTCACCATCCAACCTCTGGCACTATTCTATTTCTCAAAGCCAAGATAAATGGATTTGAAATTTTGAGAGATTCCGACTGGCCAGCAATTTGCATACTTCGTCTCAGGAAAACCAGGTGAACATGTTGGTATACTGTAGGGGGAACGAAGCACATGATGTGCTGAGATGACAGAGCTTCGATGTGAATGAACGGCTGCAATACAGTGTCGTGAAAGAGAGCTTTGACAAGTTTTTTTTGTCTCGAAGAAAAACGTAATTAACGAGAGAGCCAAATTTAATCGGACTGTAACAGATCACTGAGCCAGGAAACTAGTTTGTCACATCCTTATATGTGCTAGCCAAAAACTACAATTATGGGCTACTTCATGATGAGCTTATCAGGGACAGATTAGTTGTTGGTCTGAGAGATGCTATGCTGTCAGAAAGAATGCAGTTGGACAAGGATGGAACCCTCGCTAAAGCCAAAGGTATTGTGAAACAATCGGAGGGGATAAAACGGCAGCAGACAAATATAAGGGGCGATTTGAACAGTGTGATAGATGCTTTAATAGCTGACAAACACAAGCAGTCATACAAGGCAAAACCACTTGTGTAGGCAAGGCCAGCTATACAGCAGAGCAAGCCGTATCAGAGAATCTGCCCAACATGCGGAAAATGGTCAACACATATGAGATGGCAGTGCCCAGCTAAAGGAGTAATATGCCACAGATGCTGGAAAAGGGGACACTTTCGCAAAGTTTGCAAATCGGTTAAAGCAGTGCACGCTCTGACAGAGAACAGTAGCCTTTTCCGAGGTGTAGTAGAAACAGAAGATGCGTCGTCGGTTGAAATTCACAGAAGAAATAGCAAAGTGAAGTTTAAAATTGACACAGGAGCCGACGTAACTGTCATCCCTGAGAATGTGTACAAAGGCATTACAGAGGAGTGTAACAAGTACAAGGGAGGTAGCATGGGCAGCCTGACCAAAGTCCAGAAACCACTGTTTGGACTAGGGGGAGTTCCTCCCTTAGTGATAGGTGTCGACAGTGAAATGCTGTGCAATGGGGAGAAGACTGCAAAAGAACATATTTATAGAGTCAGAAATCTACATACATCTCTTCAGCAGGCCAGTGATAGCCAAGCTCAATTTAGTGCCCAGGCTAGCTAGCATTAATACTGAAATGCTAAAGAAGACTTGCCCAAATATATGCAGTGGTCTCGGGATGGTTCAGCAGATCCCAAGAGCTTTACCCCATTTCAACCGGTTCACTGCAGTCTGTGCTTCCACAAAGGAAGATGGATCACATTTGATAGGACGGTCAGCAATGCGGATTGTAACACCACTGACATCCAACTCAACAGCTGGTGGGTCAGGTTAGTACAGCCGCTCAAAGTAATTGGCCCAGTGGGCCTTCACTTCAGACTCCTCTGTCAAGAGCCTACCGAGTGCCATTCTACTTTGTGCTGTTTTGCCAAGTTGTCAATATACGAGTGATTTTTCATTACTAGGCAATTTTTTTATTTTTATTTTTTACATAAGTATGTTGATTGCCTCCTCTTTTGGCCTTTTGGCCCAAATTGGGCCAAATTTTCTAAATTCCTCAATTTTAATCTGATTAACTTGAAAGTTGAAGAGCGTTTGCATGTCAGGTCACTGAATTCAACCATCTATAACTTTTGAGGTAAACATAGGCCAAAAGGTCAAAATATGCCAAAAGGCCAATTTGGGCCAAATTTTCAAAAATCCTCAATTATCATTGGATTGATTTGAAATTTGAAGAGGATATATATTGCAGGTCACTGAATTCAACTAGCCAATTATTTTTGAGGTCAACATAGGCCCAAGGTCAACAACTAAGTGGTATTTCTAAAATCCTCAATTTTCATCCGATTGATTACAAATTTTAAAATGATTTACATCTCATGTCACAGAATTCAACCACCTATGATTTTAGGTCAATATTGGCCAATTGGTCAAAATAGGCTGAAACATCAACATGGGACACATTTCTGAAGTTCTTTCTAAAATTGTCAATTTTCATCCGATTTATCTTGACATTTTCAAAACATTTGCATATCAGCTTACTGAATTCTAACACCAATTATTTTGAGGTCAAAATAGGGCAAAAGGTCAACATCGGCCAAATTTCTGAAATTGTCAATTTTCATTCGATTGACTTGAAATTTGAACAGGATTTTCATATCAGTTCACTGAATGCAACCACCAATGGTTTTTGAGGTCAGCACATGCCAAAAGGGCAACATAGAACAAATACTCAACAACTTAGGATCACTTTATAAAATCTTCAATTTGCATATGATTGACTTGAAATTTGAACAGGATTTGCATGGCAGGTCAAAAAGTCAACACAGTCCTAATTTCTAAAATTGATTGAAAGGGCCAAAAATTAAAGAACAGGTTTTGGGTCGCTGATGACTTCGCGTGATTCGAAGGTTGTAAGCACATTTAGTTAGGGAATTTTAGCAAATTGTATTGACCATCTGTGAAAAAATTGCTTACCAAAAAATTTCTTCACTAACGTATTCATCTAGGTGTCTACTAACACCTATCAATTAGTGCAAACCCAAATCCTTGTGGAAAATTCTGGGGAGCCAATCAAAGTTCGGGTGCTCAGAGGGCCTGCGCGAAAAAATCGGAAAAATTAACTTTTGCCAATATTGACTTGTGGGATGTCTAACCAGGGGTTTTTTGAGGTGCTGAATTAATTCCAACCATGAGGTTTGAGGAAAAATGAATCCCTGGCCGTAAAATATTGATATGATACATTTTTAGACATCTCAGACTGTGTTTTGCGGTAATTTGGCTCAATTGATTCAGATTGTTCAAATTGTGCTGAAACCAGCATACAACATTTTTGAAACCACACTCATGCGTGAGGCAAAATCCTCCGGTGGTCTAAACAGAGGCCGCTTTCGGAATGAGTCTTCTCATAAGTCATGGGTTCAGACTCTGAACCACTTCTCGTTCATTCACCAAGAGCGAGAAAGAAGCATGGTCAAATGTGGGGTACCTGTCCACACCGACGTTAAAAGAGCACAAATGAAGAGAGATAACGATACTGTCAACACCATAGTTGGGTGGTTGGAGGAAGTCAACCCTTTTGATTCCACACGGGACAAGAAGACTCTGGTGTCCTTCTCAACTGGGTTCAGCAGCACTCCCGAAGACCAAGCAGAAGAAGTTGGCAGAGCCATACAGGCTAAGATGGATGGGAAAACTGTTGTGGATGCAATGGTAACCAAACACAAGGTCAAATCACTTGCAAGCCTCAGATCTGGACCCAAAGTCAATGGCGAGAAGCTGGTCATTGACTCACTGAAGCTATTCAACCGCCTCATTGTCATCAGTGAGCGTGAAGTCAAGGCCAAAGAAGCTCTGCGCTTTGAGTTGACGCCAAAACCGATGTCTCTGTTTGACAAAAATCAAAAGTTACGAAAGCCAGGCAAGGCTGCCCGAGCAAGGTCTCTGAAGGCATGTGTGGCACCTGTCAAACAACCCCCCTGCACAAGCCTTGTGGTTGATGGTGGGTGGCTCCTGCACAATGTCAAGTGGGAGGCTAAACTACTTGGAAGGATGTTCCCGAGAGCTACCTCCGGCTTGTGAAGTCCATGGGGAGCCATCGCCTCCGGATAACGGTGGTCTTTGACGGATATGGCAGCTCCACCAAGGACCATGACCACTTGAGGCGAACAAAGAATGCATGCTGTGACATTCAGATTCGTCTGGATTTCAAAATCATCATTGCAAGAGAAAAGTTCCTCGATAACAAGAACAACAAAGCCCAGCTCGTTCTGCTCCTTGCTGAGACATTTAATAGGGATGGAATCAGTGTGCAGCAATGCTCCGATGATGCCGACACCTCCATCGTCCACACAGCTCCGGATGAGGCAAGAGAGTCCCCTGTCGAGGTGAGGGCTGAGGACACAGACGTCCTGGTTGTGCTGATTAATCATGTTGCAGACCATCCGATCTTCCTCACGACAGCCAAAGAAACATCTTACGATATCGGAAAGATCCGGGAGGCCCTCCCAGAGATATACCGGAGGTATCTCATCTTCTTGCACAGCTTCTCTGGCTGCGATACAGTGTCTGCAATTTTTGGGTTAAGCAAACCAACTTTACTAAGCAAGCTCTGCAAGACTGATGAAGCAGAGAGGGCAATGGACGTGTTTATGGACATCCGAGCTGAGAAAGGTGATATCATTAAAGCAGGCTGTGATTTTTTCATGCTCATGTTCCATGGGAAATCCTCCAAAGACTTGGAAGACTTGAGATTCGACATCTTCAGCAAGCGAGCTGCTACTGGGAGCATAAAACCTGAGAAACTCCCCCCGACAACAAGAGCTGCAGCACAGCACTCTCTCCGAGCTTACCTCCAGACTAGAGACTGGCTGATGCTGCAAAGTCCATCGTTGGATGCCCGGGACTATGGATGGCAACTCACTGAGCAAGGATATGCACCAGTCCCTTCTACAGACCCCATTGCACCAGACTACCTCCTGACGTTTGCCAGCTGCAACTGTGCGGGGGACTGCAGCTCACTCAGGTGCTGCTGCAAAAAGCAAGGAGTCAAGTGTATTTCTGCTTGCGGCATCTGTCATCATAACTCTTGCCTGAACATAAACCAGCTGGATGACAAGAGGAGTGAGGAAGATACTGGGGAGTTTGATGAACAAGGTTGTAAAAGCTGACGAAGCAACATTTCCATTGAGCACAGTTCTGTTAAAAATGTCAATAAAATACATTTTATATGATCAAGGAGTGTTTTTTTCTCAAAAATAATGGTTGGAATCAATTCAGCACCCCAAAAAACCCCTAGTTCGACATCCCACAAGTCAATATTGGCAAAAGTTTTTTTTTCCGATTTTTTTCGCGCAGGCCCTCTGAGCACCCGAACTTTGATTGCCTCCCCAGAATTTTCCACAAGGATTTGGGTTTGCACTAATTGATGGGTGTTAGTAGACACCTAGATGAATACGTTAGTGAAGAAATTTTTTGGTAAGCAATTTTTTCACAGATGGTCAATACAATTTGCTAAAATTCCCGAAATAATTAATAAACGTGGGGTATTTATTTTCTTACATTTGAAACTCAAAATAGGCTAAAATTAACTTTTAAGTCAAAAGTTTTGTCAGTGATCGAAAAACAGACCGGAATTTACCGAAGATGCTATGACGTCACGTTCTCCGAAAACTTCGTGGACATTCGGAAAGAGCGTGTGAACGATGGCGAGATGCGAATCAGAGAGTGATTTCCAGCGGCGATGAAATTGAATGTTTTAATTCCGATATTGCCGAGGACGAGTCGGAGGATGATGGGAATTTATACTATGGAGTTTCTGGCCCTGAGCCATATAAATCTGAGCCACTTGCAAGTGCCTGAAAACGGCCTAGTTCGTGTACAAGTGGCAGGACTGACTGTCCGGCAGTTCACACAGACAGACTCCACCAGACAGATTGGTTTGTATATTTTCATTTTCTTGTTCAATGCATAAAATAATGTAAAGTTTGATTCGTCTGTGACTTGATATAATAATTTTTTATCCCCCGCCGCATAGCGGAAGGGGGATATTGTTGTCACCCGGGTCGTATGTCCGTCCGTCCAGCTGGCTGGGCGTAAACATTTATAGCTGTGAGTGCGATAACTCATAAACTGTTCGCCATATCGATTTGAAATTTGGGTCACACATGTATCACCTGAAAATGAAGAACCTATTGATTTTGGGCGTGGCCAGATCCAAGATGGCCGCCTTTCAATGGCAGGGGATTCCCCATCTCTGATGGATATATTTTTAACCCTCTAGTAGCCTGGTGTTGGCTCAGTGGTTAGGGTGGTGGCTTGGGATTCTAGGGTCCTGAGTTCAAGCCCTGTCGGCCGCTGAATTAATACACCAGGGGGTTGACAGCCTGTCATCCTTCTGAGGTCGGCGAAATGAGTACCAGTTCCAGTGTGTGTACTGGTGGAGGAGCACTGCATCAGCAACACAGTCGCGCTTCAAGAAATAATAGCTACCCCGGCAGCTAAGCTGCCATACGACCACCACCAACCCTCTCGTCACTCAAGACTCAGAAATAGAATGAATCAATAATGGACCCAAATATATTATACACCGTAGCCTTGGCGTTGAAGTCTTTCTGACAGCTGAGCTTGACCCCAGCGAAAGTGAACAGTTAGAACAAACCCCAACTTTCAAGAGACTGTTGTGGCATATATATCTATAATTCCAGCAGTGTGTGTGTGTGTGTGTGTGTGTGTGTGTGTGTGTGTGTGTGTGTGTGTGTGTGTGTGTGTGTGACCGCTGTTTCTCGACAACCACTGGTCCGATCTAATTGAAACTTGCCAGGTATATTGCTGGAGGCCATGTGGATGTGCCTTTTCAAGGTTTGATATTAATCGGACAAGTAGTTCCCAAGTTATGGCCATTTATTTACCAACCAATGACAGGACACGTTGCTGCGTAGGCGTGGCCGATGGGGAAGAGATTCTCAGCCGAGTTCCCTATTACAGGTCACAACGTATGGACTTCCGGATAGTGTATTCTAATAATTTCTCGATTTCTTATGCGCATTTATAGATAAGCACAATACCCCAATCCTTGAGAGGTGACAGTGTGAGAAGATGAAGCAGGAGCCAGCTGAGGAGGAGAAGGCTGAATGGTGGGCACAGCGTCACGTTTGTTTTGAAACCGAGCTCACTCATTGCATTGCCTTCGTAATCCTCGGCTGTGAAATGGTCACCACAAATGACAAGTCTATCCAAAGGGTCCTCCTTACCCGTTTTCTTTAGGGGAAAATTCGCCCGTTTTGTTTGTACAAATCTTATCCACTGCTGGCGAATGTTTGATTCCTTCGGGAATCGGTGGGAGCGATTACCCGTTTTCCAGCCATTTTCGCAAAACATGGCGACACACGTACGAGGCATGATGTACAAATATCCAAATAACTTTGTTCTACAATAATTCAAAATATAAAAGGATAATATAGACAGTTGCAAGCTCAAAATAAGCGAAAGAATGGCCCGCTTAACTGGACACTTCTTCAATGAGCGAGTGAGCGCCGCTTTCTTTTGGAGAACGTGACGTCACCATCCATATATGGGCACGCGGCTGTTTTTTTTTTTAACGGCCTCGAGAAATAACAACTTTGGAGTTAAATTTCATCAACTTTCCCAATAGTTAGGCAACCACAATAGTTTGCATCGAACTACTTAATGCACAAATAATCATATTGATAAATTTTCAGAACATGTTTGGTGACCAGCAACCTGCTCTTTAAATATATCAAAATATCTCAAAAAGTTGTGGATGAGTTATGACAAAATATGGTGGATGAGTTGGTTAGGTAACAAGAACAAGCAGATTAGATTTTGGTTCAGATCCAGCCCATCAGTAGGATACAAAATGTGAACTGTTCCACCTGGCAGAGGTATGCGCTCTACCAAGTGCCATTCTACTTTGTGCTGTTTTGCCAAGTGTCGCTCTTTGAGTGTTTTTTCATTTGTCTGTCTGTTTGTCTGCAGGATATCTCAAAAAGTTGTGGATGGATTCGGTTTAAACTTCATGGACATGTTGGGTGTGTGACAAGGACTGATATGCTCAGATCTGAATCGGGATCCGGATCCGAGAATTTTTCATGTGATTCTTCACCATTGAGAGAGCGGGCCAAAACGATATGTAGCACAATATCTCAAAAGGTTATGGATGGATTCACACGAAACTTGGTTGACAGGTTGGGTGTGTCATGAGGAAGAATTCGTTCAATTTTGGTGAAGATCCTAATCTAGATCTGCATCCGGGAATTATTAAATTTTTAACTGATTCTTCACTATTCAGAGACGGGGCTAAAAACGATATTGCATGACATCTCAAAGTTGTGGACATGTTGAGTGTGTGACACAGACTAATTCTTTCGATTTGTTGTGAAGATCTGATTCCGGATCCAGATCCGAGAATTTTTCAAGTGATTCTTTGCCATTGAGAAATTGGGCCAAAAATTATATATAGCGCAATATCTCAAGAGGTTATGGATGGATTCTGCAGAAACTTTGTGAACAGGTTGAGTGTGTGAAAAGGACTAATCGGTTCGATTTTGGTGAAGATATGGATCTGGATCCGACTTCTAGAATCTTTCAAGTGATTATTCACCATTGAGAAATAGGGCCAAAAACGATATATAGTACCATATCTCAAAAGGTTATGGATGGATTCTGACGAAACTTTGGAGACAGATTGAGAGTACCACTAGGAAGAATTGATTCAATTTTGGTGAAGATCCGAATCCGGATCTCGATACGAGAATTATTAAATTTTAAGCGATTCTTTACCCTTGAGAGATGGGGCTAAAAACGATGTTGCATGACATCTCACAAAGATCTAGATGGATTCGGATGAAATTGGAATGTGTTGGGTGTGTGACAAGGACTAAATGATTCGATTTTGGTGAATATTCAAATCCAGATCTAGATCCCAGAATTTTTCAAGTGATTCTTCACGCTTGACAGATGGGGCCAAAAACGATATATCACACAATACCTATCTCAAAAAATTATGGATGGATTCCACAGAAACTTTGGGACCAGTTGGGTGTGTGAAAAGGACGAATTAATTCAATTTTGGTGAAGATTCGAATCTGGATCCGGATACAAGAATTTTAAAAAGTGATTCTTCACCTTTGAGAGATGGGGCCAAAAACTATGCATAGTGTGATATTTGAAAAGTTGTGGATGACTTCCGACAAAACGATATGGAAGAGTTTGTTAGGTGACAAGAACAAGGCGATTCGATTTTGATTAATGTCCGGATTCAGATCCGACATCAGTGGGATACAAAATTTAAACTGTTCAGCCTGGCGGATGTATGTGCTCCACCGAGTGCCATTCCATTTCGCCAAGTGTCACTCTGAGTGGTTGTTCACTTGTGTGTTTGGCTGTCATGCTACTCCTCCTCCAGTTCAAGCCGGATTACATCCAGACTTGCTGCATAGGACCAGCATGATCCCAATTAGTACGCTATATAGGGGTGTTTTAACTTTGGTGGAGGGATTGTGGGGGTGTGGGGGGGGATTGTGAGGAGGGGGGGATGGGTGGGTCCATCCATCCATTCATTGGGACCACACTCTGTGCAGAGCGTTGGTGCTGCCTAAGCAGTCTCCTTGGCTATTGGGTACAATACTGGACGGGTCGCCACTCCGCCACAGGATACCAACAAGCTGGCACTCATTTTGCCGACCTCGGAAGGATGACAGGCAGTCAACCCCACCTGATATTAATTCAACAGCCGAGTGGGATTTGAACTGAGGATCCGAGGATCCCAAGCCCACCACCCTAAGCATTAAGCTAACACCAGGCAAATTAGTGGGTGGAGATGCTAATTCTCTCTGGAAATGTGTGTGTAGCACCACTGAAGGTGAGAGAGGTTATTACAAGTCTCCATCATTTACAGGACAGTATTCCTGTCCCCAGGTTGTTCACTGCTGTAAGGTGTTCTTAATTATTAGCAGAAGGTACGTTTTTGCTTCATGCACGTAACCTGGGTTATTTTTATTGTCGGGAACGATTGAGGCGGCTGTCAGTTGCCTATACACTGAAATTTAGGTGTCTGTTGGAATAACGTGCTGCATGGTTGGAACAAGATCATCTGAAGGGTGGGTATTCTGCTCATCACTTAAAAGCGAGAACGGCACTTGGTGGAGCACTTACCTCTGCCAGGCAGAATACTTTACTTTTTGTATCCAACTGATAGGTTGGATCTGCAACCAGACCTGAACCAAAATCGAATTGGCTTGTTCTTGTCACTTATCCAACTCATCCACCTGGTTTTGTCATCACTCATCCACAACTTTATGAAATATCGGGCTATATGTCGTTTTTGGCCCCATCACACAATCGTGAAAAATCACTTTAGAAATTCTTGTATCCAGGTCAGGATCTTCACCAAAATCTAATCAATTCGTCCTTGTCACACACCCAATCTGTCCAACAAATTCTGTCTGAATCCGTCCACAACCTTTTGAGATATAGCGCTACATATCGTTTTTGGCACTATCTCTCAATGGTGAAGAAACACTGAAGAAATTCCAGTATCCTGATCTCTACCAAAATCAAATAATTTCGTCGGGACTGCTCTTTCATGCCTTGACTTGGAACAGGCCGCAATGATTTCTTAACAATAAAGTTCTTATTTTTTTCATTTTCCTCACTCATATTATCGAACGAATTACTAGATACATTGCCAGCGTCCATGGCTATATTTCATTTCCACACATGCCATAACCTCGAGAATCTCTTAAGCCAAGACGAATTACAAAATTTAAGCTCCAGAATTGAACTTAGCAGCAATTCCGATTCCTAAAAAAGTGTTAATTTGTCTAATTCGGACATATTTTACATTTCGGGCATCTCTGGGAGGTGTGTGTTTAATCGGACGGTTCGGGGATTGCTAATCACTTGCCAAGCCAGCCGTTCGTTATCATCCATTGAATTAGAGAGCTTGCTCAAGTGCTTAAGCCACTTGCCAAGCGCCCTACAGTCAATCGCAGTGCAGTTCCTGTCCCGATCAGGATGTACAGTCTTTAGTTGCTACAAAGTAGAGGCAATTCTAAATTGGTTATTTTGTATGACTCGGTGTATTTTACAAAGGTTATATGGTTTCTCTTTGTGAGTTTCAAAGCAAAATACAATTGATAACACCCAATTTCCGAGCCATTTGCTGTATTAATGAGTTTTATAAATTGCAAAACCAAATATTTTCCACCCATCACAACGATTGGCAGCAGATATCTTTGAAGTTTATTTTATACCTTTTCCATGTTGTTTTTTCCCCATGTTCCAATTGTTCTTTTTTAATCTGTTCATCAAAATTGCCCCAAAACAAGAGTAAAAGCTCCTCAAGGTTTTTGGGTTGGATACAGTATGTACTGTGGTCGGTCATCACACTGATTCCAATCAGCCGATTACCGAAAAATTGCCGATATTGGCCAAGCACTAATATATATATATATATATATATATATATATATATATATATATATATATATATATATATATATATATATATATATTGTGTGTGTGTGTGTTGTTCATAAAGCATAACATTCTCTCTGCTAACTCTCCTACCCCCACCCCTCTCTCTCTTTCTCTCTTTGGTCCATCCTCCACATACCCCATCCCAATACAGTGCAGCTCTCTCTCTCTCTCTCTCTCTCTCTCTTTCTCTCTCTTTCTCTCTCTCCCACCCCCTCTCTCTTTCTCTCACTTCCCCCTCTCTGTGCCTCTGGACGTATCCGGACGGTGGTCATCTCTATACATGTCTGGACGGTGTTTGTGTCCGGATGGTGTTTGTCTCCGGACGGTGTTTGTGTTCGGACAATGTTTGTCTCCAGACTTGTCCAGGCGGTATTTGCCTCCGGACTTGTCCAGGTGGAATTTGTCTCCGGACTTGTCCGGGTGGTGTTTGTCTCCAGACTTGTCCAGGCGGTCTTTGTCCCAGGACGTGTCCGGGCAATGTTTATCCCAGGACATGTCCGAGTGGTGTTTGTCTCCAGACGTGTCCGGAAGGTGTTTGTCTCCAGACGTGTCCGGAAGGTGTTTGTCTCCAGACGTGCCCAGAAGGCGTTTGTCTCCAGATGTGTCCAGAAGGTGTTTGTCTCCAGACATGTTTGAATGCTGTTATTTTCCATATGTGTTTGGATGGTGTTTGCCTCCAGATGTGTCCGGGCGGTGTTTGTCCCAGGACGTGTCTGAGTGGTGTTTGTCCCAGGACGTGTCCGGGCGGTGTTTGTCCTGGGATGTGTATGGGCGGTGTTTGTCCCGGGACGTGTATGGGCGGTGTTTGTCCCAGGACGTGTCTGGGCAGTGTTTGTCTCCAGACATATCTGGGTGGTGTTTGTCTCCAGACGTGTCCAGACAGTGTTTGTCTCCAGACGTATTTGGATGGTGGTTGTCCCCTTACGTGTTTGGACGGTATTTGTCTCCAGATATGTTTGGATGGTGTTTGTCTCCAGTCATGTCCGGGTGGTGTTTTGTCTCCAGACGTGAGTAGAGGATAAATGGGGTTTCTAAGGCATTCATTCAAATGAATGGGGAAAAAGGGAAAAATTCTCTGAATCAAGCCCCAAAAGCCCAAAACAGGAGACTGATTTCCTCCCTCTCCCATACAAGCTGATGTTAATTGAGACTGTCTCAAGCCCCAAAAGCCCAAAACAGGAGACTGATCTCTGCCCCATTGAGCAAATGTAAAATTGAGACTGACTGATTAAAACACTTTTTTCCTTTCATATTTTTCATTCCATTCAAATAGTGATCCAATGAATATTTGTTCATGTTCTACTTTAGGTAATAACTTCATTTTCCTATTACATTCATCACCATCAAGTATATTCACAAAGATTAATTTGGAACTTAGTTCTTGGTTTAAATGTCTTTGTTAAGCACAAATGAAATGATAAACTTCTCTTAATGTTCTTGTTTGACCACCTCCTGAGCCACATATCATTTTGAGATTGTAGTAAATTGTTTTTCCATTGTTCAGTTGATAACCATCAAAGTTCTCAGTCTATTCAAGGATATTTTTTTTTCTTTACATCCTCCAACTTATTTGTTATTCAATTTATCCAATTATTTGTTTTATCTACTTTTACCCCGGTTATTTCTTCAATAAGACTTATTGGATATTTCTCACATTCTTTATGCTTCTCATTTAAATACCAAGGCTGATTACATCTTCACTCTTTGGTTTGGGCATTGCTTGGTTCTATCATTTATAAATCAGTAAAAAGACGGTGGAAGCCTGTTAAAATCCCCAACCCAATATCTTAACACTTGTACTTTTAACCATAAGGGAGACTATTGATTCCATTCTCTAAAATATATATTTTATCATCAAAAGCTCCTAATGCTTTCTTATTTATCTCTTCTGTATATAATTGATGGTTATAACTTCTTATTGTATTCGTTTTTCTGTACTCTTCCTTCTTTAAGATTAAACAGTTGTAAAAATGTTTAAAGTTTATTGCTTCATTGATTATATTTTTCTTTATTTCCTTTAACTTCTTATCACACCTTTCAATGTTATTATTATCAATATACGTAAAAGCATAAGACTTTGATCTCAATCCTATAAATTCACTCATGACCTTCCCACCCAATTCATCTTTAAACTTACCAATAACCTTTTTATTCTTTGATGAAAACAACACATCACCTGACTTATAATTACTTCCATCATATATATCAATATTATTAATCATATCCTCATATACATTACTTTTCTTCATTTCTAATATATAACTATCTGTATCCATATATAACAATGACACATTATCCTTATACTTTGATTTTAAATTATTATAGTAATAGTCATACATTAATGACTTTGACAAGTCAAGAATTGATGTTCCTATATAAATAGGTTTATCCATTTCAATACTCTCTTTTTTCAAATGAATAGCACAAAAATTCTCTGAAAACACCTCCGTTCGCTCAAAACTTGGTCTATTAATTAACTTTGAAGCCTGTTTCCAAGATGTAGCAAGTCTGATGTTTTGTCGATTCCGAACATTTTCCATAGTCTTTCCAAATACAGCATTATTCATTGATTTATAAAAGTCCTCAAAATCTGTTTTTGCTTCTGTTCTCCTTTGTATTAAAATAAATACACTTCTTTAACCAATAACTTTGTTTAAATTTCAAAATTCGATGAATTTTTCTCACTCTCAACCCAGCAGATAAATATTGTCTCAAGTTCCTTTGATGCAAAACATAACTTTCTTTATCATTTAATGTAGTGAGTAGTTTTTCTGTAGATTTACCTTTTATATTAAATGACTGTTGGTAATCACTTAACCATTCTTTTCTGGGACTTTCATTATCAGGGGCATAGGGTAGGTCTTTATGTTTGTTATGAAGTTCTTCTGGATATTTTAAATCAACCTCAAAATAATATCCAACGTCAGCTTCATCCAATTCTTTTTTGAGAGACAACAATGTCAAGTAAAACTTTTTCATAATGTTTTTCTTTAACCCATTTAAGTTTTCCACAAGGTAAAGATAGAGACATAGCCCACCCCTACAAATTGTTAGCATCATAATACATCAGGTAAGAGTTGTCCTCATTCTTATTATAATCAGGAAGATATTTGTTATTTGCTTTAGCATATCTCTTGGAACATACTTGAGATTTTACTCTTCTTTTAGCCTTCTCTATCATTAAAAGCATATCTATATCACTGATTAATTCCAAATTTTGTTTTGTCATTTTTAAAATAGCACTCCAAGCCAAACCAGGGGTCATGTAATGGTGAACGGGGTCTAATCCATAAGAAATTTTCTGATGACACACTGTTCTCAAAGTTTCAAACACATCAGCCAATAACAATACATCAGTTTTAAGATACAAATCATGATATTCTTCAAGATTCTTCAAATGAAACTTCTCCCAAACCCTTTTAGCTTGTGTATAATCTCTTTCGGAAATATGAGTTTTATTTAACTTTCCATAGAAACTTTCCCTTGAAGGAAGTTGTGTTTCTTTAAACTTCTCAAATGAATCCATATAGTCACACGGATATATTTCCTTTTGTGAGAAGAGATCAATCTCTTCTTGATTTGAGAAATGTGATTTAAGATTCGGTAGTTTTTAATATTGAAAGAAAGAAAGAAGAAAGACAGGAATATAGTTTGGAGGCTTGTAATTAAGATTACAACGGGAATGAGCTGGACCTCTATATTTACCAGTAAGATGACAGTGATCCCTAACCTTGAACCCTCCCTCAATTTTTTTCCTCAAAATATGACAGCTACTGTTCTTTCTAAATTCCTTTTTCTCTCCCTTTGTCAATGACATTGGTTTATAGGTTTTAACCATTATTTCTCTTCGTCTTATACAGTCTTTTTCCAATCATCTTACAAACTCCTCTGAGGCATCTTCTCCTCTATAAAGTTCTAACTTTTTGCATTCATCATCAACAGATGATTTGATATAATAACAGAAACCACAAGGAGTATGTTTTTGATATTTATTTGTGTTTGATTTATTTGGATTTGGAGAAATAGTATCTATCTTTTCAAGGATACTTTCAAAATCAGCATATATCACAAACGGATGTTTTATAGATTTGTTGAAATCTTTGAATGATATGTTTGAACCTGCTTTTGGTAAATTGATTATGGTTGATTTATGATTACTGCAATATTTCGAATGTTGATTTAATCGTTATTTTGTGTGAAAGGAGTTGAGACATCTCTTGCAAGGATATGTTTTACATTTTCTCTTATATAGTTGTGATTTGGTTAATCTTGAGAAATTTTTGATGAAAGCATAATGTGATTTTTCCTTTGAAGTAAAGTAGAGAAGGACAATGTGTGTTTCCTCATTTTTATAGTTGTTTGAAATTTTTTTATATCTGAACTTTGTTTGTATCCGTTAATCCATATACATTAACAGAAAGATTATTCATTTTCTCAAATTTAGGAATATCTCTCAATGACATTGGAAACTTTAAATCTTTAACATTTAATTTATTCTTGTATTTCTTATAATGTTCAACCGTTTCAGGATTCCATTGTGGAGGATGTAAGTGAGCAAGAACAGACCATAGAAAACATTTATTATCTTTGTTTTGAATATTAGCAACTGCTTTCTTAAGTTTTATCTCTTTTGGTAAATCAATATAAGAAGATGCTTGAAGAGGATCTGATTTTAAGATGTGTATATCTAAAAGGATTATTTTAGTAATAGTAAATCCACTACCTACGACAGTGTTATCAACATCTTGTTCTTGTCTCTGGAGTTCATCGTAAACATCACATCACACATCACAAAATCTTGAAATGATGAGATAAAGTGAGGGTTTGTCCTCATAGAGGGAGTAGTTTCATTGCCATGTCTTACCATATTCAATTTTACTCCCATATAAAACTTAAAAGTTTTCATTTCACTTAATGTGTTTTTAATTATAGTTTCAATACTTTGTTTAACCATATCAACAGCTTCCATGATTGAAGATGGTCCAGGGTCTTGAAAGCGAAACAATCTTATTTTTATATGTCCTTTAAATGCCCCAGCAGTGTTTTCAATGGAGAATTTTGTGGCACCTTTCCTGTCTTCATTGTTTTTGTGTTTGTGTGATTGAAGGTGTTTATTATAATTTTTAAAAAGAATATCATTATCACATCTATCGCAATGTTTTGTTTCTTGGTCAAGTGCAGATAGATTGAATGTGTGTTTGTTGGTTTGAATGTGCTTTTTAAAACATTTATATTCATGATTACAAACATCGCAGTACGTTGTATTCACCATATTTATATAACAAAACTTTGCTTAAAATAAAAATTTTCTTGATGAAAATTTAATTTAAACGTGAATCTGTGCTTAAAACCATTTTATTTTCCAACTTTTTTCACTTAATAAATACAATGTATCAAGACACAAAAGACAAGTTTCAATCAATCTCTTCATTTGTAAAAGATACTGAGAAATATGTCAAGGATGCAAAATTGAATAAAGATAAATATAACAACTATTGGATAAAAACAATTATGGTGAATAATATGAGTTCTTCAATTTCCTTCAGTGGAAGGGCTTTTAGTGTATCTGGAAGAACATCAATTAAAGTATCTCTAACAAAAGTTTCGCCTCTCCTTCTGGCAATATATTCAAAACTAGAAAAAGCAATGAAACAAGAAAAAGTATCAAAAAAGAGAAACCTTATGGATGAAGCTTAGGAAAGAAAAGATGACCATCTGAAATATGCAAGGAGAAATTTGTATTTTTTTCAACAACCCGAAAGATGGAAATCCTGATGAAATAAAGGATGTTACTACATCAGGTGAAATGACATTTCGTTCAATAGTAGTTTAGGATCATTTTAAAATTACGTTTAATATAAAAATGTAGTAGTTGAATCTGTTAATGAAAAAAAGTATATAGATATAGATGGTAATGTTTTTTCTACGAATTAAATATGAGTCATTATTCAACTGAAGATTTTGAAGATTATGAGAGTGATGACAGTACCTCTGTTTGAACAGAAGACAGTTATGATTCCGAGAGTTTGTGTTCAAACGATAGTTATGAAAGTAGTGTTATAGATGATTGTGAAAGTACTGAAGATGATACTGAAGATGAATTTAATTTGAAGTAAAGTTTTACTTTGTAAATATGAATAGTTTACTAGATTTTGAGCCCCTTGAATTCCGTGATTCTCCATATGACAAATTTGAGAATTGTCCTGCATGTGATGGAGTTGGATTAAACACAGAGTCAAAAGCCTACAAACAATATATTCTGTGATTGTTTTCTAATTCATGATAATAAAAAATATAAAAAGGAATATAATTCTTTTAGATTTATACCAAAAATGAATTACTTTACAAGATTGATAAGAGAAATGAATGTAAAGTATGAGGGTGATAACACCTTTCCTGACAATGGAAGAAAGTGAACGTATAAGAGAAATGTTCAAAGGATTGTTGTTATATATTTTTCATGATTGGCATTTTCACGGAAATATCAACACAAGATATTGTATAAATAAAATAATGGATTATCTTGAAATTAAACCCGAACATAGGATAAAATATAGATTTTCTAAAAAAGCCAATAATAAATTAAATAACCTGTTTTACAAATATATAAATGAATGATTTTTTACCCATTTGGGAAAATAAGATAAAATCTAACAACCATAAAAATCTTCCAAATTCATTATAGTCCGGGAGCCAACCGATCAAAATTAAAAAAAAATTGCCCGGTCTGCTATAAAATTTTTGTGTTGATTTTCATAAAGAGACACCCTTTGAGTATATGAAAACCAATGTTGGCAATGGTGA